>JBBPDI010071468.1:0-16615 GCA_037974545.1 Cucumis variabilis
AATGTTAATGCATTATCAAAAAGTTTTTCCCTTTACAAACAAAATTTTAAAAAAGAAATCGTTAAAAACATACAATTTCTTTTGGACAAAGTGTAAAAATGATCACTTTTAAAATATAGCATTGGAAACAATTATACTATCAAATTTTCATTGTAAAAAATTAAGTCTTTGAAGTACAAGTGTTTATTGAACTCTCAAACGTAGTGTACATGATTGCAAATATTGTAACAATTGTTTATATTTTGAGAGAATAAGTAGAAATGTAAAACATAATAACTATGATAAGTATCAGTGAAGGAATAACTTGAAGCACACAGAGTGGTAAATTAAACAGTTAGAATACGCAACTTTGTTAACCCAATTCGATAACTCAACATCTACATCTAGTGGGTCCTTGACCCATGAATGAATATTTTATTGCTTTGATAATTGTTAATCATATTCAATCTTAATATGATTTTAGTACAGAGATTTTCGTCAACTTAAACACTCTATAATTTAACACGTGACACAACACGAGTATCACAGGATAGACAAAGCACAAATCAGTCAAATTCTTCCGACTAATCAAACCATTACTTCTAGTTTAGCAGGCAAACCCTGAAACGAAACTAGTCTCCCCTGAAACAATGACATCGACTGAGTGGATCTTGACTCTTCCGAACTAACTCAATTGGGATAGTTAGTTCTCCGTTTGCATCGAACAGTTTAAGGGATGATCCTCAGACAGTATAAATTGTTGATGATTCTTACAAAGCAACGATTACAGAGAACAATCCTTTTGAAATACCGAGAGTATAGATGCCTTTTTAATTCTATATCTTTGTTTCAAATTTTTTGCACACCAAATACAATAAAGAAGGTGAGCTTAAATACTAAATGGTAACAACATTAAAAAGGCAAGGATAATTAAATAAGGGAACAAATAAACAAAACAATATAATATCATAATATTTTGCAGTCGGCAGTACAAAGTTTTTCCAAAAACAAAATACTTTCCATTTATCTTTTTTTGCCATGGAGAAGACAACTGAAAAAACACGGAAACAAAAAAACTTGGGCCCACAAAAAAACAAAATTAGGAAGCTTGATTAGAGGGCAGACCATCTAACAGGTGATGCAAAGCTTGTAGAACAGCATTTCAACGATGGAGGCGGTAGTAAATGAGCCAGGTTTGGGAGGTCGAAAAAACTGAGGAAGATTCTAAACATGAGTCTCTTGGAATAACTTGTAATTGAGTTTAAGAATCTTTAGGGAGGGGCTACACAAGAGTTGTGGAAAGCAGATAGGGATATTAATCCCAAATGTATCAACATGTCGCACAATGTGTTTAAAGATAAGTTCTCCCACATCAACCTGGTAATTTGATAAACAAGGTGCACCAAGGTGGTGGAAATGGTTGATTGGTAGGAAGTGGGATGCTAGTTTGCTATTCCAATTCGATGAAGAATAACATACTTAATACTTAGCTTCGTTACAGGGAATTGACCATCAAAAGGCCAACTCTTAGTGGATCCACCAGATAATTCTAAAACACTTTGCTCGCTAGATGGTGTAGTCATGGAGAAATGTGGCGGTAGTGACATTTTCAAAAAGGTATTCAGTAGAGCGAGAGACACATTAAAACATTTTTCTCGAATATGCACTTTATGATAATCAGGGGTGCCAGGATCGTTAAGATCAGTTGGTAAATAGACTATAAATTCACGAATGAGTCAAGGGTAGAAATTACCAACAACAGAGACCGTCGGTAGTAGGCCAGCAGAGGTAATCAGAATCATGACAGTAGCACAGGATCGGTGATGTTGATAAGAAATTTCACATTCATCAGCAATGCATCGTTGAACCACATATTACCATTTTAGAACACAGTCTTCAGAATGAAAGGATATGACATCGAGAGGAACAACAGAGATGTTCTGTGGAAGCTTTCAACGATCAGACTTGGTAGTAACCACTTTCTTTCTGCGAGAGGGAATACAGGTTTGAAACTTAGAGTTATGTGTAGGTTAGGATTATTAGTGGCATGAGAAGGATCTCGTATGGAGGCAGAGGGATCATTCGGAGGAGGGGTGGACTCAGTAAATGTGTCAATAGATGAAGACAACTGATGAAACCCAAAGGAGGGTCTTGCTCGATGTTAAGCAAACTCAGTGAAAAGATCGTCAATACTATTTTCAAGTGTTATTTAGGAGTCGATGAGCCAGGCCCTGAGGTTGATGGAACTGATCCCACGGAGGGGCCATGTCATAGAGCAAAGGAGGAGCCAAATAAAACTTCATAGAGATAGTCAATGTTGGATAGGCTCGAAATAGAGGGTTTCTTGCGTTTGATCTCTGGTGTGCCTTTCGAAAGAAAGGCATATGTTGCGGCCTTTCATTTTAGAATTAATATCAGATAGAATCTCATTGTCTTCACTAGCTTTGTCAGATTCTATAGCAATGATTTCAATGGATTCATAGTCAGAGATGTGAAACCTGGCACGACACGATGACGAAGCCTCAGAGGTTTTGATGGAATGAGTCGTAGCCGCTCTATAAACAGAAGCAACATACCACTCAAACGACAAAGTAGAACTAAATGAATTAGATTTTTGTAGCTCACTGATTTTTGGAAGTAGTCTCAGAGGGTTTTTGGTAGGAATCGTCTTGAACTAAGGAGGTTTGCATGGTGAGGTGGGGACCCTGAGAGTTTAGACATTGGAGGCGAAGTGGTATGATAAAACTTGCTTTGTGTGGAGACCATGGTGTAGAGATTCTACAATTATAACACTAAAAATAACCAACAATGACAAAACAGAGGTAGCACTCTGATATATTTTATTTATGTATAAGCCAAAAAGATTACAGCAACAGTAGTAATAGGAACATAACAGACAACGACAATATAAAAAAACATACCAACCCCTCCAGAACATGCTACACAGTTTTCCAAGCTTACAGTCGTCTTCCTCTCAAAAGATATTCATCATAAAAACCTAGCTACTAAAACCTATAGAGGCCTATTTATATCTCACCTCACAATCCTCCCCATGGGCCCTACTTTCACAGTTTTTTCTATCATTCCCTGATCATTTGTCATTTGAGCTTTTACCATTTTGCCCTTTCTTTTGTAAGTATGCACGATAGGAGGTCTTACAATACCCCTCGGTTCCAGGTTCACCTTGTCCTCAAGGTGAAAATTGAAAAATTGATGATTCATCTGAAAGACCAATTTCCATATTGCTTCATTATTCAGTAGCCCTTTCCATTTAACTAATCATTCATTTTCTCCAAGTTCTTGATTCTAACGAATTTCTAGCACTGTGTCGAGCAATAAATGTAGCTCAAACTCTTCTATGAGGATGGGTTGTTGATGTTGGATGACTTGTTGCTTCCCGAGCTTAAACTTCAATTGAGATATATGAAAGATATTATGATGATTGCTTCAGGGGGAAGAAGCAACCTGTAAGCAACCTCTCCAATCTCTTCAATAATTTTGTACGATTTGTAGTACTTAGGAGCTAGCTTTTCACACTTCTTCCGAGCCAATGAGCGTTGTCGATAGGGTCTCAATTTTAAATAAACTTCATCTCCTACTTTAAACTTTAGTTCTCTTCTCTTCCTATCAACCAACTTCTTCATCCTATTTTGTGTTGCACAAAGGTTTTCCTTCAAAGCATTCAAAGCTAGGTCTCTTTTCTTCAATATGGTTCCTACCTCATTGTTAGGAGTCTGTTTATAAGCATAAGAAAACATGGGAGGAGGAGGTCTGCCATACACAGTCTAGAAGGGTGTAGTTTCGCTCGATGCATGGAAAGTGGTGTTATACCACAGTTCTGGCCAAGGAATTAATTTATCCCATTTCTTAGGTTGTTCATTGCAAAAACACCCCAAGTAGGTTTCGAGGCATCTGTTCACCCTCTCTGTTTGTCGATCTATTTGTGGGTGAAATGATGTACTCCTTTTCAAAATAGTTCCCATTGTTGTGAATAATTCCTTTTAGAAGTTACTAAGGAAAATTTTATCCATGTCCGTGACAATGGACTTGGGTATGTCATGCTTCCTTACTACTTTGTCGATGAATATGGCAGCAACTTGCTTAACAGAAAATGGATGTCTCAATGATATGAAGTAGGAGTATTTACTCAATCGGTCCACCACTACCATGATCACATTCATTCCTCCGGCTAGGGGTAACCCCTCAATGAAGTACATGGTCCAATATTCTAATATTCGATCTGGAATAGGAAATGGTTGAAGTACTCCGACAGGTTTAGTTGCTTTATATTTGTTCCGTTGGCATATATCACATTTTTCAACATACTTCTTTACATCCGCTTTCATACCCTTCCAGTACAATTCACCACTTATCCTCTTATAAGTTCGTAAGAATCCTGAGTGACCTCCTAGAATAGAATCATGGAAAATGTGCAATATCTTTGGTATAAGAGAAGAAGTTTTAGATAATACCATTCACCCTTTATACAGCAGTCTCCCATTCATCTACTAGTACTTCTTTCCTTCTTTTGAGTCCTTTTCCAGCTCTCCTATAATTTTTTGAAGTTCTTCATCACTGTCAACCTTCTTATAGATGAGTTCCACATTCGCAATTCCAGTGGTTGTCACGTTGTTCAATTCCAAAGGCTATTCTATCCTTGAAAGGGCATCAGCAACCTTGTTTTGAAGTCCTCGCTGGTATAAGATCTCAAAATCATAGCCAAGAAGCTTTGTCAGCCATTTCTGAAATTGGGGTGTACCTTTCGTTATTCCAATAAGAATTTAAGATCTTTTTTGGCAAGAGATTATGGTAAACTTCCTTTCAAGTAAATAGTGTCTCCATTTTTGGACTGAAAGAACTACAACCATAAATTCCCTTTCATAAATAGATTTTGTTTGGGCTCTTAAAGATAATTTTTGGCTGACGAAAGCAATAGGGTGGCTCTTTTGGAAGATCACAGCTTCTAATCCGATCCCAAACACATCAGTTTCAATAGTAAAGGGTAAGTTCCAGTCAAGTAAAGCTAACACTAAAAGATTCGTCGTTGCTAACTTTAAATTTTCGAAGGCCATAGTCACTTCCTCGCTCCATTTGAAAGCATTTTTCTATAATAATTTGGTTAGTGGGGCAACTATCTCTCCATAACTCTTCACAAACCTTCTATAGTAGCCCATCAATCCGAGAAATCCCCTCAAACTAGAAACATCTTTTGGAAGTGGGTAATTTATCATATTCTTGATCTTATCTCCATTTGCCTTTACGCCTCTTTTAGATATAAAATGACACACTTCTTTTTGTTGGCGAACAGTTGATTATCCTTCAATATGTTAAAAACCGTTCCCAAGTGCTTCGCATGCTCGTCTATGTTCACACTACGAACTAATATGTCATCAAAAAATACTAAAACACAACGTCTAAGGAAAGGTTTAAATACCTTATTCATCCACGATTGAAAG
The DNA here is from genome assembly GCA_037974545.1 of Cucumis variabilis. NCBI lineage: Eukaryota > Viridiplantae > Streptophyta > Magnoliopsida > Cucurbitales > Cucurbitaceae > Cucumis > Cucumis variabilis. The sequence continues at coordinate 5,436 of JBBPDI010071468.1, forward strand.
GTAGTCGGTGCATTTATGAGGCCAAAGGGCATAATAAAGAACTCGTAATGGCCCTCATGTGTACGGAACGCTATTTCTTTTATGTCTTCTTCTCTCATTCCCTATCTGGTGATAACCAAACTTTAAATCTAATTTAGAAAAAACTATCGCCCCATTTAATTCATCAAGCAGCTCTTCGATCACCGGGATTAGGAACTTATCAGACATTGTTACTTGGTTTAGCTTGCGATAATCAACACAAAATCTCCATCTGCCATCCTTCTTCTTTACTAATAGCACAGGACTGGAATAAGGACTGTGGCTCAGTCTAATCACCCATGTCTGAAGCATTTCAATGACTAACTTTTCAATTTCCTCCTTCTGCACATGATCGTATTTATAAGGTCTTACGTTGATAGGTCTATGATCTGGTAAAGTGAGTATGCAGTAGTCAATGGCTCTTTTCGAAGGCAGATTCTTTGGTGCCTCAAATATCTCAGAATAGTACTTAAGCAAGGATTGGATCATGGGTAATTCTTCCTCAACTCCTTTTTCTTCTGTTTTATTGTCATAATTATCCTTTACTTCCACTTCATAATTCTGGAACTCTAATGTGAATCCTTGATCTTCAGCATCCCACGTTTTCTTTAATGTTTTCAAGGAACATTCTGCCTTACTTAGAGAGGAGTCTCCCTTCAATACAATCTGTTTATCTTTAGCCTAGAAGGTCATGGTTAAGGATGACCAATGTACCTTCATTGTTCTGGTAGTATCTAGACACTGTATACCCAAAACTATATCAACATTTCCCAATTCTTCTTCTAAAAAGTCAGCTACAATCGTTAGTTTCTTCAATCTCAGTTCCACTCTTCTTTAAACACCCTTACCTTTATAATGAGTCCCATCGCCAATCGTCACCCTGAATTGTGTTCCCGGCTCTATGTTTATCCCTTGTTCTTCTGCTAAGGTCTCATGTATGAAGTTATTTATGGCTCCACTATCAATGAGGATCACCATACATATATGTCCAGGTGAGTACTTCTTATTGAGAATGAAAAGCATTAGCTCTCTTTTTTCCTTCACCATACATATATGTCCAGGTGAGTACTTCTTATTGCATCTGAAATACAGCCCCTTATGCAACCTTACTCTGAATTCTGTGTCCGAAAGTCTTATCACTGGTGGCTCACTTTTTTTATAGCTTCCCTTGATAGGGATGGTGATCTGTTTCATGGCAAATTTTGTCTTTATGGGTAAATTTTTTTCATTACTGCCTTGATTCTTGCCTGAGCCTTCTCCACCTTTAGTAATACTACTCGTCCACTCTGCCTTAGCTAATTTAAGTGCTCAATTCCTGTCATTCACCAGTTGCGCCTCTTTCATACACTCCTCCAGAGATTGAGGGTGGCTACTAATGACCTTTGCTTGAAGGGTCGCTATTAGACCTATCATGAATGCATCTAAGAGTACACTTTTGGCCATGTATGGCAGTGAAGCCAAATATTGGACGAATTTCTTAACATAGTCGTTGTATAATTTTTCTTGTCCTATTCGAATCAGCCTTGCGCCCAGACTCTTCTGCCCATAATATCTAAAAAACTCAAACATTCTCTCTTTCAAATCCTCACAGGATTCTACCTTCTTCTGATGTTGCTCTAACGATACCAATCTACTTCATCTTGACCAAAGTTAACCACTGCGAATTTAATCTTCTCAGTCTCCGGTAAATTGTTAATTTCAAAGAAGTGCTCTGCTCTAAATACCCATGACTCAGGATTGTCCTCGATGAATATCGGTATCTCTAGTTTTTTGTATTTGCTTCTATGAACATATGTGGTATCGGTTTCTCCAGGGTTGTCATTTTCTTTCCATTTCCCTTTTAACTTCATAACCGAGCCATCAGAAGTCCTTGACTCATCCCTTCGCTTGTAATTATAGCTTTCCTTCATTTCGTCAGCCATTCGATCCATGGTTTTTTCATTTCCAACATCATCTCTTTCAAGCCCAATATCTCATTTTCAGTTCCATTTAATCCTCTTCCATTTTCCTTTGCGCCATTAGTCGCTTCACCACCCCCAGTGTAGGTGCTCTGATACCAATAAGTAGAGAATCTACAAGTATAACACTAAAAATATCCATCAATGGCAAAACAGAGGCAACACTCTGATATATTTTATTTATGTATAAGCCAAAAAGATTACAACAATAGGAGTAATAGGAAAATAACAACGATAATATAAAAAAACATATCAACCCCTCCAGAACACGATACACAGTTTTCCAACCTTACAGCTGTCTTCCTCTCAAAAGATATTCATCATAAAAACCTAGCTACAAAAACCTATGTAGGCCTATTTATATCTCACCTCACAATCTTCTCTGTGGGCCCCACTTTCACAATCTTTTTCTATTATTCCCTGATCATTTGCCATTTGAGCTTTTACCATTTTACCCCTTCTTTTGTAACTATGCACGATAGAAGGTCTCACACATGGTTGAATAGAAATTTAGTTGGGGAAATTGCTAGATTATAGGGTAAGGAGACAGCCGAAGATGAAGCGACGAGGGGCAGGAGAATTTGAATTTTAAAAAACTTCCTTGTAGGGTGGGTAACATGTAATGGGCTAATATGTCTGAGATGTGCGGCCCAAGAGTGATGCCTTGTAGTGGCTACTTTATGTGTCGACAAACTCTAAGCCCAGCCCAAAGTTTTTAAAAAATAGTTATTTCAAGATGCTCCATGGAAATTTTCCCTACTTCGACTAACTCATGAATGAAGTGGTTTTTTATGTCAATGTGCTTGGTGCGACTGTGTTGAACAAGATTCTTAGAAATGTTGATAGCACTAAGATTGTCACAGTATAGAAGCATGGTGTCTTGTAAGATGTCATATTCTGACAACATTTGCTTCATCCATAAAAGTTGAGAACAACAACTTCCTGTAGCAATATATTCGACTTCTACTGTAGAGAGAAAAATATAGTTTTATTTCTTGCTGAACCAAGCTATGAGGTTATTGCCTCGAAAGAAATATCCGTCGGAGGTACTTTTATGATCTTCAGCGCAACCTGCCCAATCTGCATCGTTGTAGCCAACTAGAACTGATGAGGTATCAAAGGTGTACCATAACCCAAAGTCGACAGTGCCTGATATATATTTTAATATCTGTTTTGCACAGTGCAGATGGGAGACTATAGAATTAGCTTGATATCTAGCACAAACACCTACTGCAAATGCCATGTCAAGACGATTTGCTGTAAGATATAGAAGACTACCTATTATGTTTCGATATAGACTTTCATCAACCTTTTCACCAAGATTATCCTTGAAGACTTTGAGGTGAGTGGCAGCTGGAGTTCGTTTGGATTTAGCATTGGAGAGGTCAAACTTCTTGATTATGTTACAAGCATATTTTTCTTGAGATATGAATATTCCAGAGTCGCATTGAGAGTTTAGAAGCCTAAGAAGAACGATGGCTCACCAACCATACTCATTTCAAATTCAAACTTCATTAATTCTATGAAGTCGGTCATAGAGAGTTCGGGTGTTCATAGAAAATGATGTCATCCACATAAACTTGAGCAACTAAGAAGGAGGAGCCATGCTTGCTAACAAACACAGTCTTATCAGAGCCCCCTCCTGAGAAGTCTTTAGAGTCTAGGTAATCTGACAATCTAGAATACTAGCTGCGAGGAGCTTGTTTCAGACCATATAGGGCCTTGTGAAGCTTGTATACATGGTCGGGATGAGTTGGATCAGTGATGCCTTTTGGTTGAGACACATAAACTTCTTCAGAGATGAGTCCATTGAGGAAGACACTCTTCACATCCATTTGAAATAGTTTGATTTTTTGGACACATGCCAGACCTAAAAGCAATCAGATGGCCTTAAATCGGGCAACCGAGGGAAAGGTTTCTCCAAAGTCAACACCTTCAATTTGAGTGTAACCTTGTGCTACAGGATGAGCTTTGTTTATGATAGCATTTCCTTTTTCATCAATTTTGTTTTTGAATATCCACTTTGTGCCAATAATGTTGGCATCAGATGGTTTTGGAACTAGTTCCCATACTTTATTCCTCTTAAATTGAATGAGATCTTCCTACACTGCCATGATCCATTGATTGTCCTGAAGTTTAACACCCCAAAGTTTAAGGTAAATTAAAAATATTATTTATCTTAGTTTAAATTATTTTATGTGAGGTTTATGTGGGAGTTATTTCAGATTTTGTTATGTAGAATTATTTTTTGTGGATTATTTAAGTTATGAAAGATAAGAATAATTATGTTACAGGGGATAATATAATTGTCTAGGAAGATGTTATTAAGACCTTATACTTAAATTTTGAAAGAGAATAATAATTATATTTGGCCTAATATAATTATTATGTTATTATGGGTGTTTTTGAAAAAAAAATATATAAAAAGGGAAAAAGTGATGGAATGGGTTATTTAAATAAAGAGAAAGAAGGAGTTATCGTTGTTATTGGAAAAAGAAAAAGTAAAAAATAATGATAATAGTATACTATTATTATTATTTTACTTGGTAAAGGGAAAGGAAATTATTTTATGTTATTATTTTTATTAAAAACTCATTTCGTGAAATGTGCCAAACTATTCATCTCCTTCTCCCTATCCTTCAACCCTAGACACCTGTCCTTGCGTAGTCTCCGTCAACTCCCTTTCATTGGCAGCCACACATCGGTATCTAAACAAAGACAAAGTCATTTGGTTCGTTAATAACCCAGACTTCACGTGTGCGTCGTTTGAAGTAGTCGCTGGTCAGTGAAAACTCCAAGCCTGAGTCAGTTGGTCAGTGACATCTCCAAGCCGCGTGTGTGCAAGCAACCCGAGCTACCCCTCCTCGTGAAGCCAATCCACTCCCCTTTCGTGAGCCACACGTCCAAGTCGAGCTCCTCTCATACACGCCTTAGTCTGAGTCGCATTCTCCCTCTAAGTCGACCCCTCTTTCTTGAGCCGTTTCCAAGTCGACTGCTTGCAATCAGCCAAGTTGAGCAGATTCCTTACTGTTGGTAAGCATCTTTTGCGGGTTTAGGTATACCCATCAAATATTAAGTTTTGGTTTGAGATAAATTCACATATTTGTTTAAGTTGAATTAATATTTGCCTTATAGGTTGAGTTGGCATTTTGTTGGAGGACTTTAGCAGTACATTCTTTCCACTCAAGGTTGTGTTGGACTCAACCTTAATCTTGAGGTAAGATTGTTTAAGTTCGGTTGCCATAAACAGTAGGTTGATAGTTGACTAAATTATTAAATTTAATCTTGTTTATGTTAGGATTAAGTATTGGGAGGATTTGACTATCAACCAAGGAGTTATTATTTTAGCAAATCTCCAAGTAAGAGATTTTCCTATTAGACCTCACTTTAAAGCTGCATGTATGTCTTGTATTACTCAGTAGTGTAGCTAAGGGAGATATAATATGACTGTTTGAGATGACCTTATAAATGGTTACTTTGGTAACCATATTATGATTGAGATACAGTATGATTGAGGCATGCTATGATTAAATATGTTGTGTTTGAGATATGTCTGATTGAGCTATGATATTGATGTTATGATATATATGTATAGACTATAGTGTTATGTTAAATTTACCTGTTAGAGTCATACCATGTGGGTATCCCTTGGGATCACCACCTATGTATATCTTTGTAGCTAGTTTTGATGTGTGATTCGACGAGATCACTTATAGTCCAACTCTCCTTTAGGGTGATTCCTTTGGGTTCATCGAGAGTCCAAATGTGTCCCTATGGGACCACTGGATAGCATGCGTTCAGGAGCACAATAGTATGAGGTACTTTATTATAGGACTCTAATAAGATGTTAACAGACACATAGCAGGATTTATAGTGAGTCCCTTACTAAGTATAAAATTATACTCATTCTTTTACATGTTTTTATTTTTACAGATAAAGGTAGAGGTAAAGGCAAGTTGGCGAATGACAAGAAGTGACTGTGGTTTGCCATAGGGGATAGTTCCAATTTTCTTTCGCATTTAGATTCCAATAATTTATATTCAGAAACTTATTTTGGAATTCAAGTTAAATTTTATTTATTTTTTATATTTTTGGGCCCCAAACTAGTGTTTTAATTAGCTATTTTAAGTATTTATTGAGTTATTTTCTCCTCTCTTTATATATTTTATAATTTATTTTAACTAAATATTTAAAATATTTTCCTTAAATTTTAGTATTTTCTTGTATTTAAAAATAAAAAGTCTATATTTATGTAAATGGTAACGACTTCAACTTAGTATGAGAGTTGGGTCGTTACATGAAGAACTTAAGAAATATTGTTTGGTTCACTAGCAGATGTAAAACAAACATTAGCCAGCATTTTTGCATAGTCCTTTCTTTCCTTCTTTCTTGTTATGATGTCGTTGTTTGGCTCACCAATTATATTTGAGTATGGGTGATTTTTCTAAATGTGAGCAAGTGGAACATCATAAGTGGATAAGGTTTTGAACTTATCATTGTCTTTAGAATGTGACGCAGCTGATGAGTTATTTTCACCTTCTAATGATTTTTCTATACAATCAATTTCAAAGGATGTTGATGGATGACTTTCACGATTTGTGCATTCGACGCCTGTAATAGTGTTACTTGAGTCAATAAACGTAGTATGCTCTATTGCTAGTTGATCAGAGTCTGATTCATTTTGAGTATTTTTAGTGAGATTGTCAGAGTCATGAATAATCACATTTAGGGATTCAACAATTCTTCGAGTACGATGGTTGAATACTCTGTATGCTCTACTGGTTGTTGAATATCCCAAAAAAATACCTTCGTCAGATTTAGAGTCCCATTTTTTGTTTATATTCTTTGTCATTTAGAATATGGTATTTGCTCCCGAAAACCTGGAAATATTTAACATTGGGTTTACACTCTTTTCATAGTTGGTAGTTTGTCACCGATGTTCCAAGATGTAGAGCAATCTAATTATGAATGTGGCATGTCGTGTTTAGCTCTTCAGCCCAAAAGTATAAGGGAAGATTTTTTGCATGAACCAAGACTCTAGCCATCTCTTGAAGAGTTCTGTTTTTTCTTTCAACCACTCCATTTTGTTGAAGAGTCAAAGGAGCTGAAAATTCATGGAATATTCCTTTGGAATGACAGAACTCGTAGAACATAGAGTTTTCAAACTCTCTCTTCCGTGATCGCTTTTGATTCTTCTCACATATTTATCTTTTTTTTGTTTAAGTTGTAAACATAAGGATCGAAAGACTTTGAAGGTATCTGATTTTTCTTTGATGAATTTTACTCAGGTGTATCTGGAGAAATCATCAACTACCACAAGTATATATTTCTTTCTTCCCAGGCTTTCAACCTGCATATGACCCATAAAGTTCAAATAAAGGAGATTGTGTATTTGATCAATATGACTATGATTACCATACTTGTGAGAAGTCTTTGTCTGTTTTCCTACAGGACATTCTAGACAAAAGATGTTAGATGATTGTTTCAGTAGTGGTTTTCCTTGAACTACATCAGCTTTCAGTGTATTGCTGATAGTCAAGACACTTAGGTGTCCAAATCTTTTATGTTCGAGCATAGTTTCTTCAATTTTAGACAGATTGCACATAAGACTTTTGTTATTATTGTTCTAGTGGTAGTAGTTGTCTGATAGACGAGTTCCAGTCATTATGATATCATTCCTTGAGTTATGAACATCACATTTTTATTTTGAAAAAATGATCGAGTAACCTTGGTCACATTGTTGACTTATACTAATGAGATTTGCTGAGAGACCTTCAACAAGTCTCACATCTTTGAGTGTTGGAGCTCCCAAAAGATTTATATTGCCTTTTCCAAGGACATTTTCTTTTGCTTTATCTCCAAAAGTGACTTGAGCTGTTTTTCTCGATTCTAGACCAAAAAAAAGGAGAGAATTTCCTGTCATGTGTCTAGAATATCCATTATCAAAATACCAATCTTCATAGTTTGGTAAATGAACTATGGTGAAGGCAACATTGCACATGTTTAGAATGAGTGGCTCTTTTCCTTTCCAGATAGTCTTTGCTGGTGAAGATACTTTCTCAATAGTCCTTCCTAATGAAAAGGTCTTCTTGACATAGTGAGAGAATTTTTTAAATGTGATGGAATTTATAACAAAAGGTCTAATGTGTCCTTGTTTGCCACAATGATGACATGTCCACTTGTTAGTATGCATCTTTTTATCAGTTTCAGCATTGAGTGTTTCTTTAATGCTAGAATCTACTTCAATAGACTTAACATTAGAGCTACGAACAAATATAGTAGGACCTCTTCTTGACGATGAGTTTTCTTCAGAGAAGCCAATCCCTTGCTTTTCCTTTTTTATGGTTTGTTTGCTTAGGATGTCATCTAGAGTATTCGACCCTAAGTTGAGTAGTCTCACTAACTTAGATAGAGATTCATGGTTGTATTGTATTTATTTTAAGTCTTTCTTTAATGCTATGATTATTTCAATCAGTCGCACAGTTTGTCTTTTTTTAGGGCAATGATTCGCTCTTGTATGGATTTAAGAAACTTCTGGTCTTCTTCCCATAAGTTCAAGATCTCTTCACTGGTTAGGAAAGAGGTCTCGGATTCCATGGCTTTGGATAACTTGGATTCCTCAGCTATATCCTCTGTCAAAGTGCACATCAAGACTTTACCAAATTCTTCATCTTCACTGTCTGATGATGAATCATCATCTAACAGAGTAATAGAAAAACCCTTCTTCATTCTTTTGAGATAGGTAGCACATTCAGATTGATAATGTTCATATCCATCACATTCATAGAATTTTAAGGAACTGTCAATTTTAAATTGGTCGTCGTTTGAGCAATCGTTTTCTTTTCTTCTTACCATGTTTAATGAACTGGGTGAAGTAAAATTTTGATTTCCATTCTGCTGTGAATTCTGATCGTTACTTTGATGAGGTCTAAAACCTCCAGATTTTTTATAAAATTTGTTTTTGAATTTTGAGAATCGTTTAGCCAGCAACGCAACCGTTTCAGCTAAGTTTTCATCAAATACTCTTACTTGAGATGACCTGGCTGGTTCATCACTCACACTCTGAAAAGCAATATTGTTCTTCCTTTTTTATGTGACATCTTCAAGAGTTAGTTCATAGATCAGAAGAGAACCAATTAATTCATCAAGTCGCATTTTGGTAATGGCATTTACTTCTTCTATGGCAGTGACTTTCATATTAAAATGTGTAGGTAGAGATCTCAATACTTTTCTCACAAGTTTTGCGTCATAAAGTTTTTCACCAAGAGCAAAAGACTCATTTGCAAGATCTCGAACACTAGCATTAAATTCAATAATAGTTTCTTCTTCATTCATTTTAAGGGCTTCGAATTTTGAAGTCAGAATCTGGAGACGTGAAATTTTCACTTTTAAGGTTCCCTTATATGTAACTTCTAGTATATTTCAAGCTTCTTTAGCAGACGTGCGTGTGTTAATTACTTTGAAAACACTTTGATCAACTCCATTATAGAGAGCATTTAGTGCACGAGAGTTTCCCAGTGATTCTTCATCTTCTTCCTTTAACCAAGTGAGTTTCGGTTTGAGTGTTACTTTTCCAGCATCATCTTTCACAGAAGGGGGTTCCCATCTAGAGATTACCAATTTCCAGCATTTACTATCAATTAACTTAAGAAACGAGATCATTTTTACTTTCTAGTAAGCATAGTTTGTCCCATCTAACACAGGTGGTCTTGAAGTGGAGGTCCCTTCTCGAGCCGTATCCATTTAAGATAGAGAACCTTGCTCTGATACCAATTGAGAGAATAAGTAGAAATGTAAAACAGAATAACTATGATAAATATCAGAAGATAAATAACTGAAGGAATAACTTGAAGTACACAAAGTGGTAAACAGTTAGAACACGTAACATTGTTAATCCAGTTAGATGACTCGACATCTACATCTAGAGGGTCCTTGACCCATGAATGGATATTTTATTGCTTTGATAATTTTTAATCATATTCAATCTTAATATGATTTTAGTACAGAGATTTTTGTCAACTTAAACACTCTATAGTTTAACACAAGACACAACACGAGTATCATAGGATAGACAAAGCATGAATCAGTCAGACCCTTCCAACTAATCAAACCATTACTTCTAGTTTATCAGACGAACCCTGAAATGAAACTAGTCTCGCCTTGAAACAATGACATCAACTGAATGGATCTTGACTCTTCCGAACTAACCCAATTGGGATAGTTTGTTCTCCGTTTGCATCGAACAGTTTAAGGGGTGATCGACAAACAGTATAGATTGTTGATGATTCTTACAAAGCAAAGATTACAGAGAACAATCCTTTTGTAATACTGAGAATACAGATGCCTCTTTCGTTTTGTATTTTTTTCTCAAATTTTTCGCACATCAAATACGATGAAGAAGGTGAGCTTAAATACTAAATGGTAATAGCATTACAAAAGGCCAGGATAATTAAATAAGGGAATAAATAAACAAAACAATATAATATCATAATATTTTGCAGTGGACACTACAAAGTTTTTTCAAAAACAAAATACTTTTCATATATCTCTTTTTGTTATGGAGAAGACAACTATGGATCAAACACGGGAACAAAAAGCTTGGGCCCAAACAAAAAACAACACGTTTGAAGGTTCAATTTTATTATTAAATATCAATTGTTGCAAAAATTTATTTCAGTTTCCTCTTTTTATAATGTGATGTCACCATGCCAAATCAAATTTGTAGAGAGTAAAAAGTGTTACCGTTACGAATATAAAAAATTATGATAAATATCAGATTAGATGATAAAAGATATGATTCTCAAAGACAATCTTAATAAATTGTCTAAATTGGTTTATAACAATTTAAGAAACGATAATGAATGTATTGAAATATAAATTTTGGTACAATGACGAAAATTTAAACTTTAATTAATATAACCATAAAAGTTTATACGTACGTGTAATTTAGTCTTATGGTTATATGTGTAATTGTTGAAAAGTTCATAAATTTGAAGAACCTTAGAAACGAGTCTTGAACCAATGAGACAACGAGTTAAAAATAAATAATTGAGAGATTGTACTGAAAATTAAAGTCAAATATGTAAAGAAAACGGCTCAAAAAAACTCAATGAAAGAGATTAAAAAGGAAAAATTAAATTAAATACGACCATAATTGAATTGGTTATGATAAATATTGAGGAAGGAAAATAGACCTAACTCCAA
>JBBPDI010071474.1:0-16613 GCA_037974545.1 Cucumis variabilis
TAAAATATAATTTGCTAATGTCTAAAGAAATTACTAACCATATTTATTTTTCTAGGTTTGATAGCCTATCCAAAGATTGGACGCTCAAAGCCCGTTTGGTAACGTTTTCTTTTCCTATTTTCTGTTTCTTGTTTCTTATTTCATGTTCTCCGATTCTTCTTTTTTTAGAACGATAAACATGAATGTGTTTGGTAACTATTTCTGCTTCTTGTTTCTTGAAGAAAAGAAACAGAAGCAAACATGTGTTTGATAACTGTTTCTTGTTTCTTGATTTTCTTTGATATTTATTTATTAATTTATTCATGTTATTTTATTCACATGTAATTCAATTAAACATTGCACCACTCACTTTATCAAACCTAGATAGAAAGATCTTCTAGTAGTCTTATGGAGATCAAGATGAAGATTAAGATTTGAAGGACAGAGCTGATGAGAAGGAAGACAAATATCCACGATGAAGAGAAGGACTAAAATCTACGCTAAAGAGAAAGAAAAAGACCCATAGCGAAAACATAGATATGGCAAGAACCCATAGATTCATTGAAAACCCGATCCACGCAAAGAGAAAGAGGCAAACTCAGATCCGACAAAGAGGAAGACGTCGTGTAGAGGAAGATGATAAGAGATGAGGAGGAAGATGGGGAAGACGATGAGAGGAAGAGGAAAATGATAGTTATTTGAGAAAAACGATGAAGATAAGAGGAAGAAAAAGGAAACCACGTAGAGAGTGGTTAATTGGGAAAGAAGATGTAAATAAGAGAAAGAAAAAGAAATTGGGTGAAAAAATGGAAAAGAAAAATGAAATAGAAAAATAATTGAGAAAAATGGAAAAGAAAAGGAAAAGGAAACCAATAAAAATAATTGAGAAAAAGAAAAAAGAAACCAATAAAAATAATTGAGAAAAAGAAAAAGAAAACCGATAGAAATAATTGTGAAAAAGGAAAAGGAAACCAATAAAAATAATTGACAAATGAAACAGGAGAAACTACATTTTTTTTTCTCAATAATTCCTTATAAAATAAGAAACGGTTCAACTTTTTTTTAGAATGAGAAATAAAAAACGTTACCAAATACCTTTGTTTCTTAATCAGGTCTCCTTCCCCAACATCGTGGCCATGCTTTGAGGAAATAGTTTTCTGATGCGACGTCGGTATTAGCTATTCTGACGTTCAACAGTCACATCGACTTTAGCTATTTACCGATGTCCTTCTCGTGTTGGTAATCCTTGTGTCGATGATAAGGATTTTTCGACGTGGCCCACATACAACGTCGGCCAATGTTTCTCTAATGCATGTTTCTCGATGTCTCAAATTGCGTCGGTAATAGTTTGGCCAACGTCTTCTTCATCCTTCGTCGACACTTTTGTGCATCAGCCATTCCCTAGTTTCTTGTAGTGAAACAGGGAACAAAAACGTTACGAAACGGGCAATTAGAAATCTTCTATATCCATCTAAAAAAATGATTGAAGCAAAAGAAGCTAATATGAATGACATAATCACAGGGATGATCGAAGATAAAAATTATTATTTTATTGGTAGAATTGTTAGAATTCAGAACAAAGAAAATCCATGGTTTGAAAAATGTATTTCATGTAATGAAAGACTCTTTTTTTTAGATTTTGAAATAAAATCATGTCAAACATGTGAAAATGATAAATCGTCTTTCATTAGAAAGTTCATGTTGTGATGATATCAGATGGAGAGGATGAAACTTATGCTACAATATTTGATGCTTCTGAGTACTTAATTGATGTAGTGTGGTAGAATACTATAAAGATCTACAGGTACATTACAAACATTTAAATAGTTAAATTTTATACAATTGTATGTACTGTAAAATTATTTTCATTATAAATTGCAAGTGATTGAAAAGGAGAAAGTAAATTCTTTCAAAACTTAGTACTTTTTTAAGACAAGAAATATTTCTTTCTGGTTAAAATGGATAAAACAACTAAAGTTGATCGTACATGAAAACAAATTGTTGTTCAAGAAATTTATACCGTTGGATCATAACAAAGAAAAGACATGGGTCACCACAGAAAAAGAAGAAGATGAAAAAAAGGTAACAAGAAAATGAAATTGACTGATATGGTACAAATGATTTTTATGATTTTACTTTTTAAAGTGGTTGTTTTCAAAATACTCAACCTTTTGAATTTTACTTTACAATGAAAATGTACTAATTATTTATATTACAATAAAATTGAATTTGTCTTATTCCTGTTTATTCTTTAAATAGGTTTCTTCATTCATATATAAAATTATTGCTACATGGGACAAAAGAAAATCAAAACTTACTAAAGTGGTCAATGTAAAAATAAAATATTCCTCCAAATAATATTAATATTCAATCAATGATTAAAATACCTTTTGAATCAATATAACAATTAATAATTAACAAAAATATATAATATAAAAATAAAATCAAACTCTAAACAAAGAAATTGACATAAGGAAAGAAACTTTAATATTATCACAATATCGCAATTATTAATTATACTATGTTCTATTATTACAAAAATTGACATTTACAATAACTACAAAAGAAATTAGAAATTAAAGAAGTGAAATGGTTTAACGTTATTAATTGTAAATTGCAATAAAAGCTTTTAATTAATCTTTACTATTACTAATCGTGTGTATAAGTTACCATAATTACTATAATTGCCATCATTACCCACATAATAGATTACATCAACAATGATGATAGGTTATGTGATTTAATTATTGATTGATAATGAAATGTAAATGAAATAAAATTTGCCTAACACCAAAGGAAGGAACAAAATTTAAAAATGTTATTATTATTATTATTATTCTTTTTATTAAAAAGAAAAACATAAGAGGAATAAAACCGAAACACTTCAACTCTGCATCCTAAACAAAGTATAACAATTAAAAATATATATATAAGTTATGGAACTTAAAAACATATCAGTTATAGGTTTTATTACATATTAGTTAAGACAAATAAATAAACATAAAAGATTAGACATATCATTTGACAGTTACAAAAAAGAAAAATAATAATAACGGTAACGTAATCTAACAATCAATGAGAACATATAATTCAACTTTATATTCTCAGTTTTAAAAATAAATCTGGTTTACCATATACAAAACTCTCTAAACCAAACATATTTCTAAGGCTATTTTCAATTTTGTATATTGAATAGAAAAAACACCTCAACATTATTTATTCAGGTTAAAGAAAATTTTGTTTTATTTACTTTTCTTTTGTATATTGTTGTTCAATTTAAAAGATCAATTTCTTGTTATTTTCTTTTCTTTTCTTTTTTTGTACATCATTGTAAAATTTAATACATCTATGTTTTTTTTTCTTTTTTTTAGTTTATTCTAAAAGATACAATATTTAGACTGGTAAGTTATCTACTAATTCAACAATTTAATTTGTCTACACATTTAAATATAAATGGAGGAAGAATTATGTGTGTTTTGTTCATATTTTACAACCATGACTACTAAATTCTATATAAGATTATGAAACAAAATGAAAACATTTAAAATCTACCTAAGTTTTGGTAATAGAAAACATTGTAGTTCAAATACAAAATTTGTTTCAACTTATTCTCTTTAAAACGGTTGTTAGAGCATATGTTATATAAACATATAGTAGTTATTGGTGAAAAAATATGATTTTATTATAAACATTCTTCACGATACATAAACACATTGTTTAAGCATAAAGAAAGTGTAGTCATAACAAGTTTAGGTCATTGTAATTTCTAAACGATATCATAAAATAACATGTATATGTACAAAGAAAGGTTGAAAATGAGCCACTTACTATCAATGACTCGATCCCTCGGATTATGTGCTTCCCTATTTCAATTTGGCCTAAAACATAGACTAAGATCTCTCAATTATCTTCACTTAGCAAGACGGCACAATAATCTCTAAAAACACTTTATTATGAGCATTCAAGCTATTTTACATTTCTAGGGTCCTTATATTCTCGAATCTCCTTGGACTAGACTAAAAATCCACTTCTAAACCTTTAAACCTCAAATTTAGATCCTTAGTAAAATGGATGTCCAAACTTAAGTCAAAATCATTGGGTCTTTCGTTTCAATACACACTTATACCCAATATTCATACCTTGGAGAATTAGAGCTCGTGCTGATAACGTGTTATGAAAACAGACACAATCGAAATATGGAAATTGAGAGTATATAATAATAAAATAATATAAAATATAAATGAATAATAAAATAAATTAAGAAATTAACATTAGAAAAATTGAAATTTCTCCACTTTCTCCCTCTTTCATGGAATTATCTCACATACCATATTTGTTTGACACGTGATGTACACTAAGATAATCTTAAAGACATATGACATGTGAGATAATCTATTTTATTTTTTTCAAAGTGCCATTTCGTTCAAGATCTTGTATAAATATAAAAGATCTTGGTACACAATATTGAACAAAAATCGTTGGGATATTATTATACAATGTTTAGATTTGGCTACAATCAACTATAACAAATATAAAAGATCTTGAAGACGATCGTGTACTAAAGAATCTTGAAAACTTTTTCACACTTAGGCATTCATATATTAGTTTTTGGTATATATTATGTAAACATATCCCATTACAAATACGTTGTTGAATTATCGAGAAACATGAATCTATCCCATTTCTTGGCTCTTTCTTTCCTTTTTTTTTTTTCCTTTCTCCTCTTTGTTTTTTATTCTCCTTGTTTTTTGTTCTTTTATTTCATTCATGTCTTTTTCTTCTTCTGGGATTTTTAATAATTTTCCAAGATTGTTTTGATTAGTTTAAAATATTCACATCATCATAACTTTTATTTGAAGTTTTAAGTAAAGTTTTTACGAGTATGACATAAGTAAACAAAAAGACTGAAGGAAGATTGACAAAAATATAACATGATTGATGAACAGTGTGCTAGTTATTCTATGAGTGAGCCCCTGTATATGGTTGTTCATAGCGTTAAATAATGGATTAAGACATATCAAAACAACGATACACATTTGACAACTATTTATATTGAACTTGTTAAGAAAAATTTTTCCTTAATTTGTCACAGATTTTGGAGTCTCTTAGTCATTTGATTTTTTAAAAAGTTTAATAATTTGATGTTAATTATTTCTTTTACAAAAATAGTAATCTAATTTTTATCTTTGAATAGTTTCATTACATATAGACATGCCTAATTCACGGACAATAACTTACTACATTGTTATCTTGTGTTTTTGTGTGTTGAAACTGAGTTTGTGATATTCTAAGTGAACTATTTTGAATCTATAGAATGGATATATTATGTCTTGTTTTATTAAAAAAAAAAAAGAAGCTAAGAGTGGCTTTCAGAAAGAAGAAAATAATTGAGTTCAAATGAGAAACGAAACGAATAGAGGAGAGTCCATATTCTCCATTGGTCAATTCGTCTTAACGAAAATGAAGCCTTCTTTGTCAAACATATGTATATGTACATACAAGAAACTACTTAGTTTGCACATGTTTAATATACATATACATATGTCCATACATACACAGTATATATATCTAGATATGTATATATATTCAGTATGCATATACATATAGATATTGATATAGTATGAATATACATCGTATATATAGATACAATATGTATATACAATGTATATATATTTTGTGGAATACAAATGATTTTTCATTTAAGTTTTGGACTTTTGTCATTCTATCTTTTAAAATGAGTATTACATTAGTAATTATTTTTAATAAACACGGGTTTCTCACATTTTAGTAATAACCTTAAAAAAATAATAATAGTTGTTATTAAAAAAATATATTTTTATTTCAAAATCGAGTGATATAAAAAAAGAATTATTTAATTTTCATAAAATAAACTTCTTAGTTTGCACATGTTTAATAATAATCATTGTTCTTTAAAAAAAATATTTTATAATACTATTTAATTTTTTTTTATTAAATATATATTTTACTAATATTTATGTAATGGTTTCAAATATAATAAAAAAACAAAAAAAAAGTTGAATTCGAACGAGATATGAAGTGGGTGCATCTATTTAAGGTTGTTCAAAATCTTAGAACTCACAATATGAGAAAAGTCAGAAAGATGGGAAAAATTATCGGTGGTGAACGGTTGGGAGCAACGAATTGGCGATTGACGTTCGACAGGCGTGTGATTAAGCATACCCAACACATAGAAAAACTTATAAAACACACCCTCAAAGGATTCTACATAAACTAAAATTATGTGTGTGATTTTTTGTGTGTTGGATAAGTGAAGAACTTTTGAGAGATAAGGTACGGTTTCGGAGGTTGCTAAGAGTGTTTTCTAATTTTCTGTTTTGTAAATT
The DNA here is from genome assembly GCA_037974545.1 of Cucumis variabilis. Classification (NCBI taxonomy): domain Eukaryota; kingdom Viridiplantae; phylum Streptophyta; class Magnoliopsida; order Cucurbitales; family Cucurbitaceae; genus Cucumis; species Cucumis variabilis. The sequence continues at coordinate 6,345 of JBBPDI010071474.1, forward strand.
ACTTCAATTTAATTCTCAATTGGCTTTTAGATAGATTGGATCACCCTACTTTTTCTTCTACTACTTGACTTCTCAAATATCATCTTCAAAGATTTTTTTAGAAAATGATATTGGATAGGTCAATAGGCATACCCAAGCATCCCACCAGGTGGGCACCCTCTTAGCGCCGTCATCATCCCCATACACACACACATAAATATTCATTAAAGCACCTAAGAAAATTGTCAATATTACAGAACGACTAGAGATAAGCCAAAATGTAACAATAAAAAACTTAAAAAAAAAAAAAAAAGCAAAAATATTAAGTGCAATATTTGAATTAGAGTAATTTTTTAAAAGCTTCTGTTTTGTGGACCATTGGGCCATGAGTTTGTTGATGTTCTCCCACAGATTTAATGAAGAGGTAAAACTATTGTTGAATAATCTGGACAGCTATCAAAAGATTGAAAAGAATCATGCTCTTTTGAGACTTTGTATTTATAGAACAGATGAGGTTGATTAAAGCTTGAAATTTATCGACATTGTACTCTCAATTAGTGTAGTCCTTAGCTTTACTCCATAAGGTTTTGATGAAAGTGCAATGGAGAAAGATGTGATATGTTGTCTCATTACTTTTCTTACATAATGTGCACCAATTGGATTGAGACAATGATTTTTTAGTCTACTTTGAATTGTCTCAATTGTTAAGATTCCTTTGTAAGCAGTTGTCCATAAAAAGAATTTGCACTTTTTGGGGACTTATTTTCAAAGATTCTTGAAAGAGAATGTTACCTCTGAGATAGAAGAATGGATGAAATTTGTGAGGATGACAGACTAATAGAGAAGGATCCATTTCTATTTGGCTTCCAAATAGGTTAATCTCTATGATTATTATCCATGAGAGAAGGAAGGTTCCTTTGTATAGTTATTCATTGTGAATCTTCTCTAACCCTCAGGGGTCTTCTGTTGTGAATATTCCATTCTTTAGTATCAAAATTCCACATATCTCTAAAGTAGCCATTTTGTTTTGATGAGAGAGCATATAACCTTGGATATGATCTATATAGAGGGCCCAAAGAGCACCAATTACTGTGCCAAAATAAGAGCAATCTGCAATTGTTTATTTTCCAGCCCACTTTAGAATTAAACCAGTCAACATTTTTGCAAATGGATCTCGAAGGTGCTTTGATGCTACTATGTTTTACAAAAGTGGATAATATTTCCATAGCACTGGCTGTGTATTTAGCATTAATGAAAGACTTCGAGAGCATCAAGTTCATTAAGGTACCTCCAAAGCCATTTTGTAAGCAGAGCAAATTTTGTAGCAAAGATCGGTGAGATCAAGTGGGGTTGTAACCATAGACCATTTGACCGAGATTAGATTGTTTTTGTGGATGCCATATATACAAATGTTGTCATAATTGCCTCTCTAAAGAAAATTCCTCCATCTTCAAAGTTCAACAGCTATGTTTGATATTTTTTTATTTCTTTTGTCAGCTTCTAATTTTCCTTTTTCCCTTTGGTATTAATTGATTTAAATAATGATTATTGGTTTCATGTATAAATCTTTAGTTATCAAATATAATGTACTTTGAAGCCTTTACACTAGGTATACTTTCTAATCATAGAAAAATATTAACGCAAAAATTCGAAAATGGTTAGTCGTAATCTTGGTGGCATCTAACTTTAATTATATTCAAATTTGACATTATAATTTTATTTATTGATTTTCTTACATATAATTGAATAAAAATATATTAAGAAAAACCCTATAAATACAAATCACATACAATTTCAGCATTTTTAAATGGATGCCATTTTTTTTTATTTAGTATTGTTTATCATTTTAAATTTTAAATTTAATTCTAAAATAGTAGGAAAAAACCAATGTTGTGTATTTATATTATTTTCTTCTTAAAGATTTAAAATTTTGCATACACTACATGTATGTTCTTATATACACCACGTTCTTAAATTTAAAATCTTCAAATTTTACTTCCTCAAGATTTAATTAAAGAAGAGTTTTCCTTTACATTATTCCTTGGTTGTTATTATTATAAGTTATTATTGCTTATTTGTTATTTCAAAAATATTTTTAAATTATATCCAAATCCAACATTTTAAAAGTAACTACTATGTGTTTTGTTCATTTTTAATTTTATACTATTTATATGTCATATAAAAGTATATTTCAAATATTGTACTCTTTCAATATAGGGTTCATCATATATTTATAATTTTAATTTTTTCATGCATTTAACAAAAGAAAAAAAACTATACCATTAAATTAGATGGGCGAAACAACACTTATTACATAAAAGAAATTAGGATAAAATTAGTAACATTTTACTAAGGAAAAACATGAATATCCATAAAAGGATTAATATAGCTAATATTAATTAATTTTTTCGATTGCATTATCTAATATACTATTTTAAATTATATATATTTAATAATGTAAAAATCAAATAGTTAGTTTAAAAATAAACAATTTAAAACTACATGCATATATTTAAATTATATATATAGAATATTATAATTCAAAATTTAAATATTTTATAACTTGCATATATACTTCGGATTTCATATATATATATATAATATCTTGATGTGTTGGCTAATTCACATTGTTTGATGTTCAATAGGATCAGAAGCTTTAGAAAACTCGTTTCACTCTCCTATATGAGCTTAAAATGATACCACCATGTATATTTTGTAAGGCAATAAAATTTGAACACAAGACTCCAACATTATGTTGCTTCAATGGTCAGGTATAATTCTTAAACAATGAAATATTCTGTTAAACATTTGAGTTAATAAATGCATTCATTTGTAATAATTTAAATTAATCACTTAGGTGCATCTTGCTGAAACAATAGTACCTAAACACCTTGCTCATTTGTTCACATCACAGTCTGACGAAGGAGTTTTATTTAGGAAGAATATTCGGGCTTATAATTGTATTTTCTCGTTCATGTCACTTGGAGTTAATTTACATAAAGATCTAGCTTCTTCACATAATGGAGTCTACACATTTAGAGTGCAAGGACAAATATATCACGACCTTCCAAGTTTATTGCCAAACGAGAAGCCAATATTCTTTCAACTATACTTCTATGATACCATGAATGAAATTCAATATCATATGGAAAGATTAAGAGATGTCGGGTTGAGCAAAAGTCCTACTCAAAAGTTGACAAAAGTTTTAAAAGATAATCCATATATATGCCAAATTTTTTAGAAGTTTTAAAGATCTTCAATCTATTGAAGATGCTCATATTCATCTTGCAACAAATGTTCAAGTTGATCAACGTGTCTATAATCTACCTGGAGTGGATCAAGTAGAGGCTATTTGAATTAAAGGAAACAATAACAACATTCAATTTAAGAGAGATATAGTGGTACATGCTCATTCAGGAAAACGCCACAAAATACAACATTATTTAGTTGTTATGATCCACTTCAATATCCTTTACTATTACCAAATGGAGAGGGTGGTTGGCATTAAGACATCAAAAGAAATGTGAAACAAAATCATGACTATGGGTCAAATAAGATGTCGACAAAAGTTATTGCATTCGTTTATGAGATTGAATTTAAAAAACGAGGTCTTCCACACATGCACATACTGATAATATTGAAAATGGATTTCAAGATCACTAATGCTAACCAATATGATAATTATGTTCGTGCAAAATTTTCAAATATTGAAACAAATCCTACACTTCACAATTTTGTACTTTTGTTGCAAAACATATGTTGCATGGCCCATGTGGAGAAGATAACAAAAAGTGTCCTTTGCATGACAATGGAAAATCTAAATTCCATTATCCTTGGCAATTTTCTAAAAAACAATACAAGGAAAGGATGAGTACCCAATATATAGATGGAGAGACGACTGAACATAGGTATTTATATTGATATTACTTTTTAGATTTATTTTTCTATAATATATTTCATAATAGCAATAATTTACTCAATTTATTTGTTAAAAGATATATCTTTTCAATTATATCAAGTAACAATAAGAAAAAAAAACTTTTGATAATTGATGGGTTGTGCTTTTTAATCAATACCTACTTTTGAGATACAATTGTCACATCAATGTTAAAATATGCTTGGGGTTAAAAGTAGTTAAATATTTATACAATTATATTTACAAGGGGCATGATAGAGTAGCAATTTATACATCACATGATGGTGACAATAAAAGTATTGATGAAATAAGAGATTATCAAGATGCAAGATAACTATAAGCTCAAGAGGCATTATGAAGAATTTATGGTTTTAAACTAAATGAGATATATCCTCCCATTATAAACTTGCCACTTCACCTTCCAAATATGCAGTGTGTTTCTTATTGGGAAAATTAAAATTTGAAGAAATTTATTGGTTAGGATCAGGTCTCAAAAACAATGTTAACTGAGTACTTTCATATGTGTCAAACATCTGAAACAGCCTGAAAATTTTTATGCAAAAAGTTCCCTGAACATTATATATGGGACAAACAACTACAGATTTGGAAGGAGAGGAAAAAAGAAATAGTTGTATCACGCATTGTAGGAGCAAATCCAAGGGAAGGAGAAAGACAATGCTTGTGTTTGTTATTAAATCATATAAGGGGACCGACATCATTTGAGTCCTTATTGATAGTCAATGAAAAAAAGTTCAAACATGTAAAGATTCAGCAAAAGAAAGAGGGCTTCTAGAATATGATGAAAGTGTAACGAAATGTTTGGATGAAGCAGCTTTGTTTAAGATGCCTTATGTTTTTTAAAGACTTTTTGCAACAATCTTAGTGTATTGTGAACCTGTAGATGTGAGAAAACTATGGGAAAAATAATCTCATGAATTGTTAGATGATTATAGAAAAGATGAGCTAGAGAATGTAGAACTATCAATTGCAACATAGTTTTTAGTATCAGATGAAGATATTCAAGCTCCTTCAAAGTTGAATGTTATTATTGACAGAATTGTAAGTAATAAAAGTAGTATATTTTTTATTGATGGGTCAGGAGGAACCATAAAAACATTTTTGTATCGTGTTTTGTTAGCTACTATAAGATCAAGAATTGTGATTGCAATTACAACAACATCAGGTGTTGCTGCTTCAATTATGCTAAGGGGCCGAACATCTTATTCTAGATTTAATGTACCATTAGAAACACATGACTAATCTGTATGCAATATTTCTAAGCAAAGTAACAAGGAAAAATTGATTAAGCAAGCAAAAGGAATAATTTAGGACGAGGCGCCAATGGCAAAAAAGGTCACAATAGAAGCAGTTGACTTAACTTTTAGATATATTATGGATAATCAAACTAGTTGGTGGAAAGGTTATTGTGTTTGGAGAAGATTTTCGACGAGTGTTACCTATTGTCCTACAAGCTACTAGACAACAAACTATTAATGAAAGTTTGGTAAAATCATACCTTTGGAATAAAATGGAGAAAATCCAACTAACTAAAAATATGAGAGCTCAAAATGATATCCGTTTTGCAAAATATTTGTTGAAGATTGAAAATGGAATTGAACTGTCAACAAAAGATGATTATTTTTGCCTCCCTACCAATATCATTGTTATGAGTGAAAATGAAGAAGATTCAATATTGAAGTTTTTTAATATTGTTTATCTTGATCTCAAAACGCATGCTACTTCAGTAGAATACATGATCAATAAACCAATTCAATGACAACAAATGAGTATGTTGACCACATAAATGAAAGAATGATCGAGTTGTTTCCTTGAAAAATGGAAGAATTCATGAGTTTTGATGAAGCAATTGACAATACACATAATTATTATCAAGAGAAATTTCTCAACTCATTATTGTCTAACGGTGTTCCTCCACACAAATTGTTTCTAAAAAAAAATTTGTCCAGTTATACTATTGAGAAACTTAGACCCAGGAAATGGTCTATGTAATGGAACTAGAATTGTTTGTCCTGAGTTTTGCAAAAATATAATCTATGCAGAAATTGCAACTGGACAAAATGCATGAAAAAAAGTTTTTCTACCATGAATACCAATGAGTCCTGCAAACGACGAAAGGTGTCCATTCAACTTCAAAAGAAAACAGTTCCTAAATAAGATTATGTTTTGCAATGACTATCAATAAGGCTCAAGGACAGACAATACCAAATGTAGGAGTCTCTATGACAACAATAAAAGTACTGTGAAATCAAAGAATGTATGGATAAAAAACATTGTATATAAAGAAGTTTTGAATTTATAGATGAATTGGTTAATTCGTTATATTCATTGTTATAATAATTATTATTGGAGAATTATAAAAATCAACAAAGTTGACAAAAATATTTACCCTCACGATACCAAATGGAGTGATTTTTTCTTAACATTTTTTTGGTAATTTGCATGAGGTGAAGATAGTTTTCTTTTTATTCTTTTTAAAAAAATCGTATTATTATTTGTATTACGAAGAACCATTGTTGAAATACATATTTTTTTAGTTACACTTTTCTTATTTAACAACGACATATTGTTATAAACTAAAATAAACAAAACAAACTAATAAATTAAATAATTTTAACAGCATTTAATCAAAATAAAAAATTAAAATTAAAATTTATAGAAATATATTAAATTCGTATAAACATATCTTGAATACAACGATATTATTTAAATAACTATGTTAAACTAAATTATTGAAATAAAATTAAAGAATAGAAAAACTTATATTGTACCTTATGGCCAGAGGTCTATCGTCTATTTGATTCTCATAAGAGTGTCATCGTCACGATGCCAACAAAGGTAATCAATTTTGTGCCTAAATTTATAATAGTATTAATGGGCCTGACAAATCTTTACTGTGGATGGTTGCACTATACACATAATCACACAACAAATGTATGATTATGTTGTGTTGCATTATTTACTCCTAATACAAACTTTATAATTGTCATTTTCTTAACGCAATGTACTCCAATTTTTTTTTTCAAATACATTATATTATTTTGTTTAGGATTATATTATATACTTTTCTTTTCAATATACCACAATTACACATAACTACAATTTTTTAAATACCCGATCGTCATACATGAATCTAACCATTTTTTTATAGAATTTATAGTAATCTAGTTTTAGATTTTGGATTAATTTGAGATTTAATTTAATTTATCTTTTATTTTGTTTGCAAATTTGGGTTTAGTTAGATTTAAATGGACCGATTTTTATATTGTTTTAGAATTGAATTTTAATTTTAATTTGAGATTTAATTAAGAAGTTTTTTCAAAAATATAATAAACCGTCCAAATATTTACATTATATAAAATAATTTAGAAAACAGAAAAAGCCCAAATGTCACAATAAAAAATATAAAAAATGTTTCTGTCAACACGCGATTAATTGGCCTATGGTAATTCATGATACACGTAGGAAATGATACACGATCGCCTATCAAATCTAAACAATTTGGTTTAAGATCGTATACCAAGATATTGTGCCAATATAGTTTAGATTTAAGGTACACACAAATATCTGAATGATTTTTTTAAAGATTTTATATTTGGTAAGATTTGATACACAATCGTGTAGCCAAATCTAAACAATCGTATACTAATATCTCAACGTTTTTTGTTCAAGATCTTTTATATCTGGTAGTTTACATTTGGTACACATGTAACAATATCTTAACATTTTTTTGTTCAAGAGCGTGTACCAAAAACTTTTATATTTGGTACACGATCTTGAACCAACTAACAATTATAAAAAAAAATCTTGATTGAAAACAAAGATCATTATTTCAAAAAAAAATATAAAAGAAATTATAGAAGAAGATAGAAAGGAAGAGAAGAATTTAGAAGAAGAAGGAAGAAAACGGCAATGACAAACCTAAAATATTTTTTAGAAAAATAGTTGGCCTCGTAAGCTTTTTGAGATTTAAAATAGATATGGGTATTTTAGTCCTTTAGCAAATTCTATTTAATATTAAAATAATATTTCTTTGTCATTTTCACAGTAATAAAGATTTTTTTTGCTATTTTTCAAAATGCATAATTAAATTTTGATATTTAACTTGTTATCCCTAGATTATAATTTAGGCCCATTTATTTTCTTATCCTAATAAGTTATGACTTTGATACCTTTAAAAATTAATATTACACATTGAGATGACTGAATAATACAAATGTTGGAAGAGTACATGTTTTATCTACCATCTAACAAACCAAACAAATCATACAAAACAAATCTTAAAAATAAGAATTTTGCAAAATATGGAGGGGACAGAATATGAATTTAGAAAACAGTATGAGATATACCAAAAAAATATAAATAAACCGTGAAAATAAAAAATCTAAATACAATTTAAAGAAAATAAAAGAAACAAGATTTAGGATCCTACAATTATTACAGAATAATTATTGATCATAAAACATGTATTTATATTTGTATGCGGAATAAACTAAATACATACCTTTTTTTTTCTTCAACCTAATAATTCAGTGGGAAAATGAGAATTATCCAAAAATGATATTAGTATCTTAAGGAGATGATTTAACATTCTTAAAGCAACTACAAATATGCATTGATCATGATTAACCATAGGAAAAAAATACAATTTAAAAAAGTACCTAAGTTATTTTGATATTTTTTCTAGAGAGTTTTGAGATAGAAAAAGATAGTGTTGAAGAAATTTGAGAGGTTGAGAAAATTGAGATGAATGTGTAGAGATATATCTGAGAGAATGAGAGAAAATTAAAACGAACAAAAGGAGAGATTTTATGGTTTTTAAGATTTGAAATAGATATATTATAAATTTGCTTAAAAGAATAATAATTAATTAAATTTCAAAATTGAAGACTGAGTACTGAATAAAATAAGACAGAAAAAGGCCTATTTTACAAATATTGTTGAAACAACCAACCTTCTTTTTCCCAATGTTTTACATAACAACTCTATTTTAACTTTTTTTTCCTACTTATTTCATACACACTTACATAAGTATGTCACCTTTCTTTCTTTATTTATTTTTTAAAGAAGAAGAAGAAGAAGAAAAATTCTGATGTGCTTTTAAGGAGTTATAATTCATATGTATGGTATTTCATTGACAATATTTTGACAAAAGAAGAAGCAAGAAACATGAGCTAACTACGTTTTTACATAGATGTGATTTGAGGTCGTTTTTATATCAAACTTGAATTAATGAAAATTGAATTGATGAAGGAAATTGCAATAGTTAAAGAGCCTGTTTGGAATGACATAAGAAAGAAAATATGCATTTCATTTAAACATTTTTTCCATAAGTGTTTTTAGGTAAAAATTTGTTTGTTTTGTTATATACTAAAAATATATATTTTTTTAATTTCAAATTATAAAAATAGAATTTATTTGTGGAGATTTTGAAATGAGTTTGGTAACGACGATCGAGGATGGTGGTCGGAGGTGGTCACAGACCGTCTTTATAAAAGAATAATCAGAGGTTGAAAACAATGATTGTTGAAAGTTAATCGACGACAATCACCAAAAAACGATTGTTGGCCAATAAAGATAACAGAAAATGGTCGACAAAAGTTGATTGACAAAGTTTATCAAAAATCAGTTGATGAAAGTTGCTGACAACGGTCAACAAAAGTTGACCACCAACAATCACCAACAAACGGTGTACAAAGTTGGCCAACAATAATAAAATAACCAAACAACGATTACAAAAATTGGTTGACAAGGGTCACCAAAAAAGGTCGTCGATAGTTGCCCAACAAAACTGTTATCGAAAAACAATCAGTAAAAGTACGATATGAAACTCAGTTTCAACCATGAGTCTAGGGTCAGTATTGAACTTCAATAACAAACATAAATATTCAAAAGCACCAGATGGACTTTGTAACTACATACTTTCGTGTTTATTTAGAGCATTGTATGAGTGAACAGGCAATGTGACTAAAGTATGGTTGGGTTCATGCTGTGGAGGATGAAGATTTGGGGAACTAAAATTGCATTCCAATATAAAAATCTGGAATTAATTTAACTGGACCTATACTGCTAATAGAACAAAAGCCAAACCTGATGGTGTCTTTTATGTACGAGAAAACAATGTTATTTTTTTAGTTGATTTATGTAAAATGTAGAAAAGAGAAGGGAAAAGACACAAAGGTTTTTACGTGAAAACCCTAGAACAGGGAGAAAAACCACGGAATGTTTTTTTTACTAAAATGCTTACTTTTACAATGAGAGAAAGAGAGGAATAAATAAGGAGAATTAGGGTTACATAGAAAAACAAAAATACATAAATACCCTTAATGAGAAAAAACCCTAATTTTATTTTCAAC
>JBBPDI010071490.1:0-16606 GCA_037974545.1 Cucumis variabilis
ATGAATAAAGGCGAGGTCTCTCGATCGGATTCCTCTTTCTGTCTTTCTCAAACCCAGCGCCCAAGAAGCCTTTACTACAGCTGGTAATTGACTAATAGTGGTAGATATGAAATTTTGTTATAATTGAAAGTATATATATATATATATTGTTAGATTTGTAGCAGTTTCTTTTTCATATTTGTGTTGATATTGAGGTCTTAATTTTACAACAAAGTTGATATGTGGTCATTGATATGCAAGCTATAGCAAAATTTTAGATATTTATGAAACACCAATTTGAGATTAATTAAAAGTTGATATGTGTTTCAAATTGAAATTCAAAACATAAATTGACAAATTCTGATAGAGAAATTTGTAAAAATAGTAGATTTTAGAAAATATTTACAACCTATAGCAAATTCTATTATTGATAGTCATTGATTGCTATATTGATAAAAGACTATCAGTGATAGAATTCAAAATTTTACTAATATTTTAATTTATTTTGCTATTTTTAAAACTACCCCATTCTGATAATGTCCCACATGTTTTCAGCATGTGGCGTTTGGTCATAAATATTATAAAAATTTAGTTTACACATGATTTTACACAAATGTCTCAAAATCTCATTAATTTTCTAAGATTTCTAGATTTTTAATGAACATTTTATCTCTCACATTAATTACAAATAATATATATTTTTGGAATTATATAATAATATATACCATAATTAACTTATATCACATTTATTATCAATTTTAAAACTTAGGTTAGTTTTCATAAGTATAACAAAACACCAAAATATTTACGGCCCGTGTAACAAAATAAAAAAACTCATGATATTATCATAAATTTCAAGTTTACCCTTGAATAATGCTGGCCATTTTCACTTTTTTTTCTTCTTCTTTGTAATTTATTCATCTCATCTTCATATGATTAATTTTTTTATATTATTATTTATTCTTTATTTTGCAATATTATGTCTATTTATGAAAATATTTACCAATTTCTTCATTTCCTCTTCCATAATTTCTTTCCTCTTCTTCATTTTTCATTTTCTTCTTCTTTCTTCTTGGTACAAGATCTAAATGATATTGGTACAGGATCTAAATGATCGTGTACCAATATATAAACGATCAATTGTCTATCCCAGATAAACAGAGATAGGCCATTATTGCTAATAAATCATTTTAATTTTGTACAAGATTCAATATAAGAATTTTCGTCTTTGTTGATGCAGCAAAACGCGTGGACAATACTTCTATTGACATTTTTTTGTATGGACACGTTCCGTGGCTGAAACACCGTCGTCTTTTCCTTTGTCCATGTTGTTAACTTTGCGTCAGCAGAACTGCTCATGCCAAATAAAATCGTGGACAGAAAAGAAATTTCTAGCCATGAAAAAACGTCGGTAGAAAGGTACTTTGCCCACGATCATCATCATGTCAGTAAAAATAGATTTTCTGGCCACAAAAAAAACATTGGGAGAAATGTATTTTTGCCCACGATCATCATCATGTCAGCAAAAATAGTCTTTCTGACCACGAACAAAACGTTGGCAGAAATGTATTTTTACCCACAATCATCATCATGTCGACAAAAATAGTCTTTCTGGTCATGAAGAAAACGTCAACAGAAAGGTATTTTTACCCATGATCATCATCACGTCGACAGAAATAGCCTTTATGGCCATGTCTAGACTGGGAACAAGATCGTTTAGACTAGGTACAAGGGTACAACATCGTTTAGACTTGCTACAAGATCGTTTAGACTTGCTACGAGATCATTTAGACTAGGTAGAAGGGTACAAGATAGTTTAGTTTGGTACAAGAGTACATGATCGTTTAGACTTGCTACGAGATCGTTATTAAGAGATCATTGATATGAGATCGTTGCTAAAAGATGTTTGCTAAGAGATCGTTGTTAAGACATCGTTTAGACTGGGTAAAAAATTATCTTTCACGCGTGTGTGACTGATTAACCATGGAGGTATTTTTGTTATTTCACATTGTGAGCTTTTTTCTTTTTTAAAATTATTCAATACAGTGTAAATATTTTCGCGCTTTATTCTATGTTGGAAAAAAAGAACCTAAATATATAATTATTTTATTTTATTTTTCTTATATATATTATATCAAATTAATTATGGTATATATTTTAGTTAAATTTTTTAATAATATATTGAATATTTTTCACAAAAGTAATGTATTTGTCTTAATTGCATATTGAACAAAGGTTTTCTCTTAATTGCACATTGAACAAAGGTTTTCTATCTACGACTTACTACTTTTTCGACGTCTTTCACCAATGTTTCGTCCACTTTTCGTTGTATTTCACTCGATTTTTGTCTGAATTTTATCTCACCGATCAATATTTATTTTTCCAGTCATCTCCTTTCCATCGTCTTTCACCCTTTTTTTGTCCACTTATCCGGTGAGTGCCTATTTCGGTTTATTTATCCATTTAAGTTTCTGATAAAAAGAAAAAAAAATCATTGTAAGCTTTTCAGTCATCTCCTTCAACTATTAGTTTCATGCTATTAATTTTATTTCCTAAATTGTGAAATATAGTATACAGTATATAATGAACTTTTTTTCTCTTTCTTATTAAATAATAGTGCACGATTAATGAGCTTCTTTTTTAAATATAGTATAAATTATATAATGAACTTCTTGTCTATTTCTTAGTATATATGATTGCATTATTAAAATGATTTTATGATGTGTTCATTATGTACACTTTCATTTTTATAAGAATACACAAGCAGTGACACATATTTATTATATACCGAGTGCATATTTCAAATATTGTTATTATATGATCATTATATACTCATGCATATTTGCAATAACATGTAAGCCGTGACTCATATATTTGTATGATTTCTTGTGAGGTATGTTCAAAATTGCAATATATTATGATGATTTTTTCAATGATACATTGTGACAACTACATTAGTTATAGTGTTTTCGAAATATTAGTGAAGGAACATATATGTCTTTTCAAGACTTGTACAATAGTCTTCTATAAAAGTTAGGTAGTTATATTGATATAGATAATATTGATATATAATTATATTCTTTTCGCTGCATATTTATTTCATTATTATTATATACAAATGCGTATTTAAAACAATTTTGTGTTGTGACCTATATATACACTTGTATATTTAAAATAATACGTAAACAGTAACACATATATTTCTATTATTTTTTGTCAGGTATGGTAAAATTGCTGAATATTATGGTCATTTCCTTCAACTAATTGTTTCATGTTATTAATACTACGATGCGGTTAATGAACTTCTTTTCTAAGTTTCTTGACTCTGGACCATTTATCCATTTTTAGGATCAATGATGCACTCTGCGAACGTACAACATAAAAAATATCGTATAGTTTACATTATATATCATATATCATTAAACATTAAGCATTAAACATCACACACATAATATATAACTAAGCAATAGACACATAATATTTCATATATGTTAAAATATATATTAAATATCATTAAGCATCGCACACAAAATATATCTTTAAGCAGCAAACACATAATATATCATATATTATACATTATATATAAAACATCATTAGCAATACATTTTTCTAGTTGTATTCATATAAATTTGTACTTTCACATAATGTAAAATTTGTTGCAAAATTAAAATACAATGTAAAATATGTACACATACATTGTTATCTAATATTATGTTAAATATACAAGGGTATATAATGATCTATTTAAATACAAAACAGTTTTAGTCACGGTTAGATTTTACAAATTAACTTCCAATATACGAAAATCAATATAAATTTGATGAAATATGATAAGTATATATCAGAAATGTAACACCCCGAGCTCTAAGGTATTTCTTTTTTTAAAATTAAATTGCCTTATTACTTGAATATTTTAAATTCCTAAGTATTAATTTAGTATACTTGGTGTGAAAGAGAAAATTTTCTAATAAGAGGGAAAGAAGTGAAGGAGGAAAAAGAAATTGGAAAGGTAATAATAATAATATATTATTATTATTATTATTATTAATTACTATTTATAAAAAAAGGGAAAAAGGTAAGAATATTTTCCCTTCTTTCGCGTGCCTCCCCCACCTCTTCTTCTTCCTTTTACCCTACCAGTCGTCGCAACCCTCCATCTTCTCCTTTTCATCCAAGAAGCCCAGCCGTCGCTGCCCTACTTCTTCCCTTTTCCAATTCGCGAAGTCGCTGCACGTAACCTCTCCATACATTGTTGGAGTTTGGTTCGCCAATACTTTGGTAAACTAGAATTTACATTGAGGAAATTAAGTGGGAGTTTGTATCATGAAAATAATTGAGTTTCATATCCTTATGATTAGGTGTCTTTCGTTAGTTGTTCGAAAAATTTGAGTAACTTTGAGGTAAGAGATTCCCTACTACTGGACTCACCTATGGATTTGGAATATGTTGCCTGCATAGTTATCTCTGAACTGAGTAGAGATGTCGAATATGATTTATATATATTGATGTAGTCTTGATGTGGAATGCATACTACGATTGACTGAAAATATACATACATACATACATACATACACACACACACACACACACACACACACACACACATACACATATATATATATATATATATGGATGTCGGATATGATATATATACATATTGATGTAGTCTTAATATGGAATGCATACTGCGATTGATAAATATATATGTGTGTGTGTGTGTGGATGTAGATATGATGATTGATCGTAGATTTTGCTTGACTAAAGTGTGGATGTGAACTTATTGACTGTCGTTTTGACTGGGTGTAGGTGATAATAAAGTATGGCAGTGTACTGGTGAACTGAGAGGTGTTATAATTATACAGCTTGTTTGACTGATGTGTTGATATGTTACTGACTGATATTGGGCTAAAATGGAATAGGTTGACTATTAGGGTATTAAGTGAAAGGATTACATGTTGAGGTAGTTGAATTGTATTATGAATGACTGATAAGATGTTTAAAATGGACTGAGGGGAGAATTGTTAGTTCTTCTATTGGGTATTATGCCTTGTAGGTGTCCTACGGGATCACCACTTATCGTGCATCCTTCAGGAGCATTAGACTGATATGTGTTTCTGCAGAACACTAGACTGATTTATGCGTCCTTTAGGGAGTTAGACTGATAATGTGTATTCTACAAGATCACAAGACTGTGACTGTGCAGGGTACCCCAAGAGGAAGTTAATAGTTTATTTTTCCCCTAACAAAACCAGTAGTGGGTCTCTTACTGGGTATGTTTATACTCACTCCTTTTATATTTAAATTTTTCAGGCAAAGGTAACAAGGAAAGCGAACCGACAAGGGATAAGAAGGAGTCGTGATTGCCATAGGGGGTGTCGTTCAAATCGCTTCTGCTGATTGTCTATGTTTTATGAGTTTTTCCTTAGTAGTTGAGACTGTTAGAGATTTTCTTTTCGTGATTTAAATTTCTTTTGAGATTTGAATTGAGCTTTCAAACCTTTGTTTTAATTAGGGTCCAAACTTTTAAAAATTCTTCTAGTAATTGTGAAAATTTATTTTAAACTTATCTCATTTTATGTTTAAGTATGAGTCTAGTATGCAAGTAACAACCTTAGTTAAGTTCGAGAAAGATTGGGTTATTATAGTTGGTATCAGAGGCTAAGTTTTAGGTTCTGTAGACTGACTTATGATGTAAATCTATTTCTGTGTCCCTATGGCTAACACGATCCTTCGCCACTCGTCAGGTACGTTTTAATGCTTTATATATATAGTTTTATTAGCATAACCTTACCTAATTTAAACTAGACTGTATGAAGTGCTTTGTCGTTAAGACTAAAAGGATTATTGGTGGATAATAGATAATATGCCGCCAAAGAGAGGTGCACGTAGAAGTGGTCTTAGAGTTCTAGGTCGAGGTAGAAGAGCAGGGCATCGTCAACCTACTGAAGGCCAAGCTGACCAGCATGTTTCTACTGCATCTGTTACTCACACTGATTTGGTTACTCTATCTGCTCACCTGGAGCAAAGGTTCGCAACGCTTCTAGCTGCTGCTATGGCTCAAAATCAGCCTACACCTGCGGTTCACCCTGCTCTAGTAGTTCCTCCTGCTTAGGGACCGACTGTACAACAGCCACAGGTTGTACCAAATCAGCTCTCTACTGAAGCTAAACATTTGAGGGATTTTAAGAAGTATGATCCTTAAACTTTTGATGGATCACTAGAGGATCCGACTAAGACGGGTTGTGTTTATCCTCTGTGGAGACCATCTTTAACTATATGAGATGTCTAGAAGAGCATAAGGTGCAGTGTGTTGTCTTTCTTCTCAAAGATAGGGGTGTTATTTGGTGGAGGTCCACTATGCGTATGTTGGGTGAAAATTTGAATCAGATTACTTGGGACTAGTTCAAAAATTGCTTTTATACCAAGTTCTTCTATGCTAACCTTAGAGATGCAGAAAGCCAGGACTTCTTAGAATTAAAGCAAAGAGAGATGACAGTTGAGGAGTATGATCAGGAGTTTGATATGCTGTCACGTTTTGCCCCTGAACTTGTTGGTAATGAGCAGGCCAAAGCTGAGAAATTTGTTAGAAAATTGAGAGATGAGATCAGAGGCTTTGTGCCACCACTTAAACCATCCACTCAGGCTAAAGCACTGCGCCTGACAGTGGACATGAGTATTCGTAAGGATGAGGTTCAATCAAAGAATATTGATAAGGGAGCATCGTCTGGTCAGAAGAGGAAAGCAGATCAGAAGTTTGTGAAAGTTCCAGCAGACTCCCATTGGGGCAGGTGAGGCTGCCAGAGAGAAACTGTTGTGCAACACTTGTGGAAAGCGCCACCTGGGTTGCTGCTTATTTGGGACCAGGAATTGCTTCAAGTGTAGGCGAGAGGGGCATCCAACTTATCGTTGTCTTTTGAGATCTACTGAGACTGGGCATAGTAGTCAGAGGGTGAGAGCACCACAGCATGGCAAAGTATTTGCCACTAGTAGATCTGAGGTTGAGAGAGTTGGCACAGTTATGACAGCTACGTTACTAGTGTTCGGGCATTTTGCCTTAACTTTGTTTGACTCTGGTTCGTCTCACTCTTTTATATCGTCGATATTTGTAACACATGTATGTTTAGAAGTGGAGCCTCTAGAATATGTGTTGTCAGTGTCTACACCATCTGAAGAAATTATGTTGTCTAAGGAAAAGATCAAAGCATATCAAATTGAGATAGCTAGTCGTGTGCTGGATGTAACTTGATTAGTACTGGACATGCGTGATTTTAATGTGATTGTAAGCATGGATTGGTTAGCTGCTAAATGTGCTAGTATTGATTGTTCTTGCAAAAAGGTAGTGTTCAATTCCCCGACCGAGCCTATTTTTAAATTTAAAGGGGTAGGGACTGTGGTACTGCCTAAGATAATTTCAGCTATGAAAGCTAGTAAGCTACTCAACCAGGGTACCTGGAGTATTTTGGCCAGTGTGATGGATACTAGGGAAGCTGAGATTTCTTTGACATCAGAGCCTGTAGTGAGGGAATACCCTGATGTGTTTCCAGATGAACTTCCAAGACTTCTGTCTCACAGGGAGATCGATTTTGCTATTGAGTTGGAGCCAGGTACTGCTCCTATTTCTAGAGTACCGTATAGTATGGCTCCAGTTGAATTGAAAGAACTGAAGGTACAGTTACAGGACTTATTAGACAAAGTCTTCATTCGACCTAGTGTGTCGCCTTGAAGAGCACAATTACTTTTTGTGCAGAAAAAAGATGGATCGATGCACCTTTGCATTGACTATAGGGAACTTAATAAGGTAACAGTCAAGAATAGGTATCCACTGCCTAGAATTGATGATTTGTTTGATCAGTTCCAAGGAGCCACGATATTCTCTAAGATTGATTTACGCTCAGGTTATCATGAGTTGAAGATTAGAGACAGTGACATTCGTAAGACCACCTTTCATTCGAGGTATGGACATTATGAATTCATTGTAATGTCTTTTGGGTTGACAAATGCACCTGCTGTATTCATGGATCTAATGAACAGAGTGTTTAAGGATTTCTTAGACACTTTTGTTATAGTGTTTATTGATGATATTTTGGTTTACTCCAAGACAGAGACTGAACATGAAGAGCATTTGCATAAGGTATTAGAGATCTTTCGTGCCAATAAACTTTATGTTAAGTTCTCAAAGTGTGAATTCTGGTTGAAGCAGGTGGCTTTCCTTGGTCATGTGGTATCTAGTGAGGGAGTTTCTATGGATCTTGCGAAGATTGAAGTTATTACCAATTGGTCTCAACCTTCTACAGTTAGTGAGGTTCGTAGTTTTCTGGATTTAGCAGGTTATTATCGGAGGTTTGTGAAGGATTTCTCTCGTATAGCTACTCCCTTGACTCAGTTGACTAGGAAGGGGACTCCTTTTGTTTGGAGTCCAGCATGTGAGAGTAGTTTCCAGGACCTTAAGCAAAAGCTTGTTACTGCACCGGTTCTTACAGTGCCAGATGGATCTGGAGTTTTATGATTTATAGTGATGCTTTTAAGAAGGGACTGAGTTGTGTTTTAATGCAGCAGGGTAAGGTGGTTTCTTATGCCTCTCGTCAGTTGAAGAGTCATGAACATAAATACCCTACACATGATCTAAAGTTGGCAACAGTATTTTTCGCACTCAAAATTTGGAGACATTACTTGTATGGTGAAAGGATACAAATCTTCACTGACCATAAGAGCGTGAAATACTTTTTCACTCAGAAGAAGTTAAATATGAGACAACGAAGGTGGCTTGAGTTAGTAAAAGATTATGACTGTGAGATATTGTACCATCCAGGTAAGGAGAATGTGGTAGCTGATGCTCTTAGTAGAAAAGTATCACATTCAACCACTTATTATCAAACAGGCCCCTTTACATCAAGATTTTGAGAGTGCTGAGATTGCAGTATCAGTAGGAGCAGTTATCTCACAGTTACCTCAGTTAACAGTGCAACCAACTTTGAGGCAAAGGATAATTTGATGCTCAGAATGATGATCCTTATTTGGTTGAATAGCGTTGCCTTGTTGAAATAGGGCAAGCTGATGACTTTTCCATATCCTCTGATGGTGGACTTTTGTATGAGAGGCGCTTGTGTGTGCTAGCAGATACTGCAGTTAAGACTGATTTGTTGAATGAAGCCCATAGTTCCCAATTTTTCATGCATCTTAGTAGTACAAAGATGTATCAGGATCTAAAACGAGTGTATTGGTGGAGTAATATGAAGAGAGAAGTGGCAGAGTTTGTTAGTAGGTGTCAATAGGTCAAAGCACCTAGACAGAAACCAGCAGGATTGTTACAACCTTTGCTCGAACTTCCTTCACGAAATATTTTAGAAATTGTATAAACTTTTAAACAAAACAAATCTCATATTTTAATTCCTTTTGAGCAGTTCAAACCGAGTAAAAAGTCAAAGAATATCTATGTGATCTCAATCTGTTAAGAGAAAAGACTTGACCTTGTAATTTCTTTATCTTCTTCAACCTCTAAACTGCAGAATCTCTGCTTCCAATCTTCTCAACCCTCCCTCAACACAACTATGAGTTTGATGATAAAAAAAATGGAAAATGAAAGGAGAAAAGCTCCGACGGTGAAGAAGAATCAAGGCAAAAGATTTTGCACAGAATGAACTTAAAGTCCTTTATCCTTCTCTTCCTGTTTCTTAATTCTCTTTTAAAAAATTAAACATAAATTCATTTCTTTCCTTTTTAATTTACTTAATATATATATATATATATATAAAAATATAATGATTATTTTTATTTTCCTTTTCCTTTCTTTTTCTTTTTCTTTTTCTTTTATATAACAAATTCCAAAATTATTAACACAACTTGAACCAAAAGCTTTGCAAGTTTTATTCAACAACTTAAATTTAACTTCCTACAAAATATGACAATAACAAAGAATCCAAGGAAAATCTCGAGTTTACAATCTTGTTGCATGACGGAGCACTGTTTGCGATTTTTTTGGTGATTGGATATGGATTTATGATGGTGCTAAATTGTTTTGATACTTAAAGCTAGAGACTGATGAATCTTGTATGTGGAATTCCATCTAGTTCGAACATCAAGGCACAAACATACTTTTACAAGTTATGTTCTCCTCCTCAATGCACTTCTTAAATTTAGCAAGTCCAGTAGGAGAAGATCTAACAAATCTAATGACATTTCGAATTCAAATCAACGTATCATTCACATCTTTCAGACCATCACACATAATTAAATCCAATATATGTTCACAACACCTAACATGCACAAAATCCTCATTCAACACAAACACATGTTTGAAATATTTCTTTAGATAAACAATAGTTGTATCATTTGATGATACATTATCAATGGCTAAGGTCAAAACTCTATCAATACCCCAATGTTTCAGACATTTTTCCACCTCTTTTCTTATTGTTTCTCCCTTTTATGATTTTCAACGTGAGAGAAATTAATTATTCTCTTATGAAGTTTCCAATTTCTATCAACAAAGTGTACAGTCAAAACTATATAATTAACATTTTGGAACGATATCCAAGTATCAGTCGTAAGTATCCTTCATTCACAAAAATATCTCTCAATTGTTCTCCCAAGTTAGCATATATTCCTACAATATCTTTAGCAAATTGTAGTTCAAGAAGGAAAAACAAATCTTGGTTCTACTAACATCTAACTCCCTTTCACAAACCTCCTAAATCCTTCATTCTCCACAAATCTAAAGGATCATACATCTCATCAATTATGATCATCTCGACAATTAGTATTCAGACATTTGAATGGTAAATATCTTATAATTAACTTTTTTACTATGCCCACCATTGTTTTTATTCTTAAATACTAACTTTGTTTGAGTCATATCTACTTTATTGTCTTTCAATTGATAAGAATTTTATTCACAGTAATGTTTAAGATGCATTCTCATAGTTGAATTTTCATTCCTTCATGGATGACATGTATACACCGCATCACAATAATTATATTTAGCATGTGGATAATCATCACTATATTCAGAGCATTTAGTAAAATGATCTCATACTATAGACCTATTTTTCCTCTTCTTTCAAGATGCTTGGAGTTCTGGTGGTGACATGATAACCTTAACAACATCATCATTTTTCATCCATGCTAGAATGGTTGTTACTTTTGCTCTTGCTGTCCGTTTTAGTTTTAGTGTTACCATCGATATTAGTCAAGCTTGTCGACATTTTTCCTAGTGCCTGCTATATACAAAATTTTAAACCAATATAAGAATTAGAAACATGATTTTTCCAACTTTTAGAATGAAAATAAAATGGATTAGAATGAAAATAAGCTTACCATTGAGTGAGGACTGAGTGAAGGTCGTTGTCGGAGGGTTTGAGATTGTTTGGATCGAGATTTGAAACTTCAAACAAAACAGCATTGAGTCGTTGCTAAAGGGTTTAAGAAGATTGCGTGCGTTGCGGCCCATTGCCAGATGTTGTTAAAGGGTTGCGCGTCGTTGCCATACATTGCTGGAGGATTGAATGTCATTGTAAAACATTGTCGGAGATTGCATGTCATCCACGTCTATTAAGCGTCGTCTTCTCTTCCTCTACACTAAGTTATCCTAAGTTGTACTTGTATATTCATTCATTTATATATATATGTATATACACACACAATTTTTTAAAAATAAAGTGGTTTGGTTCGATTTTAGAACCAGTTTCAATTTAACACAAACCGAATCAAATTGCAAGGATTCGATTTCAGTTCAGTATGTCAATTGATTTCGTTTTCAACTATTTTTCTAACATCCATAGTTCTCAAAATGTCCCAAGTTCTCAAGAATGTGAGTGTTTTGTCTCCAAGTTTTGAAAAAGCAACTTTTTAGTCATCCAATTTAAAAATAAAAAAAGGTTAAAAAGTTTTTCAAATGATTTTTTATTATTTTAATTAATCATGCGGCATTTAATTAGTTTTTTTTTTTTACAAAATTTCTCTTTTGTCAATTTACATCCCCTTCAAGTTTTATTGGTCGTATATAATGTGAGACTTAAAATTTGAACACATTAACCTTCTACATTTTTATAAATAAAATAAGTTTTAACCTTTCATTACCATTTCCTTTAAAATTATCAATGCATTAATTTGCAAGTGTGTATATAATTCTTCAAAGGTTCTTTTAGATAATTAGAGTAAATATATAGATTATTATATGTAAAAGTTAAATTGATTTATTTATTAAAGTTTAAGAGTTTTATTGATACAATTATAATTTTCTTACAATTTTACTAATAGCCCTCAAGTTTTTAAAAATAGATACCTTTGGTCTCTCATGTTTCAGATAAGGCATTTTAACTCTTGAATTTTTAATAATACGTTTTTCAAAGGTTTAACAACGAAGATGTCACATAAGGCATCTAGTAATTTTTCTACTTAAATTAGAAAAATCGTTTAAATCTATTCTTAAACATTCATGGAATAAAATGGCTAATTTAAAACTTGAGAGACCAACTGTCCTTGTTTTTCAAAAGTAACAAAAAGAAAATATATATATATTTTTCTCCCTTTCGTGTAACTATGCAAATCAGAAGAGAAATTTGGTAGATAAAAACAGTAATGTTTATTAACAAGCAAGCGCCCATGGCCTAATGGATAAGGCGTCTGACCTCTAATCAGGCGATTGTGGGTTCGAATCCCACTGGGCCTGGGCGTGTTTTCTTTCAATACGAAGTTTAAATGACTTCTTATATTTTCAAATTTCTCATCTTTAATTTCCAATCCTAAAAGTATGTTTTCTTATTAAGATTCATTTCAATTCCTCTATGATTACATATTTTCAAATAATTTTATATTTCTATTAATTTATATTAACTATTTTTGAAAATTTTGTGGATGATTTTCCACTTCTTTTCCTTCTTCGTCTTTGCGATTTATTCCTCTCTTGTTCATATTATTAATTTCTCCATATTATTAGTTCTTTTCTTCATATTCCTAATTGTTCTTGTTCCTGATTTTTTTCATTTTCTCTTCTAGAATTTCTTCCTTCTTCGTCATCTCTCATATTTTTTCTTTCTTTTTTTATTTTTCAAACTCCCACTTGGTAAAAAATCTTCGTCATCTCCCATATATTTACTCTTTTAGATCTAAACGATTGTGTACCAAATATAAAAGATTTTGATACACAATCTTCAACAAAAATCGTTTAGACCTTGGTACACAATTGTTTAGATCTTGGTACACGATCGTGTATCAAATCTAAACGATATTGGTACACAATCTTATACCAAATATAAATGATACATGACCACATTGTCACACCTTGATCCACAAACAATCTAAAACAACATAAAGTAATGTAAAAAGAACGTGAGATAGATTAAATCCTTGAAGTGTGATCTTACCGTCTAGCTTAAACTTAAGTCCTTTAAACTACTAAGCGATAAAGAAACACATAACACAATGAAATATAAAACATTAAACTTTTATCAACTTCAACCATGCAGTTAACAACTTGTAAAAATAAAGAGAAAACAACGCAAAAGCTTAAACAAAAACGATTGGCAGCCTTCTCACCCAGCAAGCCCTTCAACCTTCCTTACATGGCCTTAACGTCGGATTCCTGGAAGATAAGATTTAAAAACATAAGTCTCAGTGAGGTTTTTAAGAAAATCTTTTGGAAACACATTTCACAAACATCATCATTTTAGTTCAAAAGGAGGTTTATCGCCTCATTTCACAATTTCAATATCGCATAACACACATTAGTCTCGCATTCTCTTTTCAAGGACATGAACCCTTCCCAACGCCAAGACTCATCGCCTTGCATTTAGACTACCGAGATGACCTTTTCATCAACAACATCCGAAAATCTCCTAGCTCATTCTTTGTTTCTCATGTCGCCTACCTCAATGCATAGCTTTTATTCATTGGTCAACTTCACTTCACCATGCATACCTTTTCTACATGGCTGCCTTTAACCTTATGTGCATATAACAATTAACTCATTGATAAAAGAAAGATTAAATGTTTGAAAGCCAATTCTCAATAATTTATAATTCATGAAACATACTTCAAACATAATTTCATTGATAAAAGAAAGATTAAATGTTTCTTTGTAATTCATGAAAGATTAACATACTTCAAACATAAGGTTACAATCATTTGTAACCTTACGTGCATATAACAATTAACTCATTAGTTTTGTAGTTGAGGAAGACTCCCAAATAAGTTTTTGCAAGCTATGATTTAAGTTCTAGATCGATTATAGTTACCCAACGCAAGGTCCAAAGTCTACAGACGAGACCAAACTCAAAAAGTATATGGAAAGAGAATACGAAGTGCGCTTCCCAAAAGAAAACTATTTGTCACACCCCGCCCCGCGTACGTCCTTGCTTGGTATACGAGACACGACATGACTTGTGTATTTTAACGTGTTTAAACGCCAAAATACTTAGTCTTAGGGTCTTTAAGCTCTGCTTAATCGCCTAATTTACTAAATTTAAACTTAGAAATCATACTTTAGGCAATATAAACAACTTATTAACACATATAGTAATGAAACAAATCCTTTATTAACCTTAAGTCTAAAGATTACAACACTTTGCAGTTTACACAAGTATAAAACTTAAGACTTAAAGACCTGACAACTATTCTCGCCTAGCAAGCCCATCAACTTTCCTTACTTGACCTTAATGATTGTTTCTTGAAAGATGAGATTTAAAAACGTAAGTCTAATAGACTTAGTCTGGTTTTAAGAAATCCTTGTCACAATATACCTTTGCAAATATCATTTAATCAAGCATAACATAAAACAAAAATACATCAATTCATATAAATATATCATTTTGCACAAATGCTTCATCTCGTGTAAACACACATTAGTTACCAAACATTCCTTTCGCCAAGGATCTTAAATAATTTTCTACGCTAGGTCTCATTACTTTGCATTTAGATTACTGTAATAACAACATCCGAGAATATACAAATTCGTTCTTATTGCTTAGGCTACTAAGCTTAATACGCTCCCTTCAACCTATTAGTCAGCTTTTCATCACCATGTAGCCCCTTTCACTTCATGGTTGTCTTGACTCATTATGTGCACATAATAGTTAGCTCATTGATAGGAAGTAACTAATGGATTAAATACCATTTCATAATCAAATCATGCTTTGAAAACACATAAATTATGCTTTAATACATATAATTTTTTCATATAAATCTCTTTTGTAAACATTCATTTTGAAATCATCATTTCAAACCATTAATGAATTTATAGAAAAGTTAAAAATCCTTTAAATACTTTTAAAGAGAACACTCACAACACTTTGTAAACTAAACCCAAAATGGAAATGCACATCTTCCATTTCTTCTCGCGTAGACACTTTGACAACACTTCAACTCTTTAGCTTTACTCTTGAATTATGCAGAGTAACAATAACTAATGATTTAACCTCAACCTCTATTTATGCTATTCCCAAACTAGCTTAGTCACCCTCTAACTCTTATTTGTTTGCCAGCTTCCTATTCTTAGTGGTGCACGTGTAAGCCTAAGATTTAACTTAATCATGCTTAACTTAAACTCTACACATGACCCATTAAGCATATTTAAGAAATTATGGGGAAGTTTCTTTACTTCATCTGGCCTAATCTCTTCTTATCATGAAACACCTTAATTGTGATTAAGTGCAATTGATTTTGCAAATTAGATTTGCATGTGTAAAAACTATAAATATGTGAAGGATTACTTGCTAATGGCTTGTTAAAAAGTGAGGTTTTTGTTTAAGTTATGCATGAACTGTTGTTCTATCTAATTACTAAATTTCTAACAAATTGATCACAATAAGGAGCTCATCTTGTTCTAAGATCGCATAATAGTTAGAAAAGCTTTCAAGGTGGTCTTGCCTTGTTCGTGATCACAATCAACAAAAATCAAAGGGAAACTTTGAGTTTCAAAGGTATTAATACTAAAACTCTGTCTTGCAAATTTTTAAGGCATGTTTAATCCCTAAAATTAGTGTAATTAGAATGATATTTTATCCAATTGCTTTCATTGAATATTAAAAAATTTTAACGTCCCAGACTTAGGATTCGAAGTTCGGATCTCCGACATTCTCCTTTATCCCCTGTGACCTAGCAACATAATCCTTACTTGTCTTAAAGGCTTATTAGAGTGAAAGACGTCCCCACAAACCAACACAAGTCCTTTCAGCATGTTTTATCCTCATCCTAAGAAAATTCTCAAGAGGTCACCAACATAGAATTGCTCCGAGCTAAACACGCTTAACTTTGAACTTTCTATGATCAATCCACCAAAAAGGAAGGTGCACCTTGTTTGTATAGGTAGCAACTTTTAATTCCTTTAAGTCTTTATTAACCTTACTTTCATGTCCTTAGGATTTCTTTTATTTAAATGTGATATCAGTTCATTCATGTCCCCCTCCTAAACTTAGGACGTTACAACAATAATCTTTTGGTCTAAACCTTGGAAAAAGCAACCAATGATTGTGATTTAGTACAAAGGTCGTGTCGAAACCTTTCAAGACAATGGATCTTTCACGACACAGGAGATTAAGGTCTAGAATTAATGCGACCAACACCAAGTGTATGGCTCGATACCACACCCGATGTGAGAATCTCTAACGCATATAAATTGGTCTAACTAGAAAAA
>JBBPDI010071522.1:0-16599 GCA_037974545.1 Cucumis variabilis
AATATGGTATTTAGTCTTTAACCTTTTATAATAAAATTCTTACAAAACTGTTAGGCATAATCTTCTTGCTATTGGTACAATAATGGTTGCAAGTGTGTAATGAACACCCAAATAAATAATCATAAAATAGAATATTTGAGAGAAGAAATAAAAAATTTATTTGGAAGACTTCAACTCTCTTTGTGTATTCTTCTTCACTCTTAGCTTGGATGCTTTACGATACAACATATTAATCCTATTTATAGGATTGTTTAAGACCCATAACTTCGCATAACAATTAATTTCTTACTTAATCCATCAACATATCTAATTTTATATAATCTTGCCAACTATTCGTCAATTATATATAACTTTGACATGTGTCTTAATTTTGATGTAACTTAGTTCAATTAAAATATGCTTTTAACTTTTGAACATCCCCCTCAAGCATGTTTTCTAATAAATCCAAGCAAAGTTCTTAATCTATTAAACACATCAACTTTGAATAGGTTCATGAAAATATTGATAACTTGTAAAAATACAAGTTATTATGGCCTTTTAGATCGAATATGGGACCAAAACATGTAGTAAGTGTGCCAAAATGTGTAGTTTATGTCGTAAATACATTATTATATAGAAAGACCCTCTATATAAGCTTGATGTATATGCTTTACCCCGTTTTTAGTGTCTAAATGCAGGATTATTAACAAAAGAATAAGCTATCAAATAGCAGAGGAACTCGTACAAAAACAAGGCGAGAGGACCAAATCACAAAGCGATAAGAGGTTTGCTAGAAGACAAAAAGCGGCAGATGAAGTGATGTGACTTGACTTGACGAAAAGGACAACTTTTGTCACTGGCATGGTAAAAAATGTCACTCCCCCTCCCAAGCCACCCACTCTTAGCCCAAGAGATGGTGCAACTAGCCAATAGATATCACATCTAACATCAGCCGACAACTATTGATCCTAAAAACTTACTTTTACTTAAAATGGATAACACAACAGTAACATAAACGACAACAACCACCAGACAACATAAAGTTACTAGGGTGAAACCCAACATTACATAATACTAAATATCACGAGTCTAATATAGACATATATACAAATAACCAACATCACAGTTAAGCTAAACAAACTAAAAAACCCCATGATCAAAACTCCCAACTTACATACAATCCAAAAGGCTAATTCAAAACAATACATACTGAAGGGGACTTAAAACTCTGCCACTAGCAAATCAACAATGGAATCAGGTATCGGTTCCACGATCTCTACCTAAAATATTAGAAAACAATTAAAAAGCATGAGCTGGATAGCCCAGTGAGTGGCTAATTTAACTGAAACATGCTTTAAACATATGCTTGAGTAAAACAACTACAACAGCTTTAAGGTAATGCAAAGCTTTGTGTAAAAAACCTTTTCAGAAACAAAAGCTTTAAACTTCCTCTTTCTTGCTATACAATATATCTCTATGTATCAATCGAGATGAATAAACTAGGCATGGAAATCCTATCTCGTGATACGATACTTACAGGATGAATAACCTAGGCATAAGTAGTGCCATATTCTATAGATAGCTAGGAGATGGAAAACTAGGCATTCGATGAGGCCTTCATCTCAAACGTAGTCACAAATGGTGGAAAAGGTAGGTATTTACTAAATACCCTCACCATAGGGCCTCTGTGCACAAGAACTATAATACCTCCGTAGGATTGTTATATGTATCTCATAATCAATTCGGTATAGACTTAAAACATATAAATTGCATACTTATGAAAATCTCATTCATAAATCTCAAATTTAAAGCATGTATACTAAAATCACTTTGCTTCCAAAACATGACTAACATATAAATCTTTACCTTTCAATACCTTTGGCATGCTAAAGCATTTCTAAACTCATGCTTAAAAATCATAATAATTTTCTCAAGCTCAAACAGTAAACATTTACTTCTGAAAGCATATTTATAAATATTGAATTTCAATTAGTTAGAAATCATTTTTAAAACATTTAAAAGTCACTCACAATACTTGATTAGCCTTCCGGCCTATAGATTTTCTCAATACTTTCTTGTCCTGAAAATTGGGAATTTAAACCTAAATTAATCTTCTTGAATCAAAATTGACCCAAACAAATTCCAAAAACATCAAAATTTGTCAAAATTGGGTGTCATGGCATTGCTGGCCGCATAGCCTGGACGACGGGCATGCAAGTGCACGTAAATACCATCAGGAAGTCTGGTCGCATGCTTCCTATGTGTGCCTAGCCTTGCCGCATGCTAGGGTGACGTGCAACGTTCACCGCTTGTCTGCACAACGTGCAAGTGCACCCACACCCCGTGCCAATAGCCTGGTGCGCGCACCCCTTGCCACCTAGCTATGCATTTGGCCATCTCGCGTGACACTCGAAAAGCCTAAAATAACCTCTTTTGCTTACCTTGTGCAATGAATAATCCCTTTCACCCTAATGCTCGGCAAACCTCTACAACAACCTAGAACACTGAAATTCATAACTTTTGTGTAACTACTATCAACTTCAAAAATTCATAACGTTTAATCCAGAACTCAAAATAAAAAACTTTCTTCTTCAACTTGCTTAGAAATGAGTTAAATATCCTACTTCAAAATCTTAGCTTCAAATTCAAAGAATTGAGTTATGTGGCCTCCAGAAACTTAACACTGCTCAGAATCCTTCGAAATTTGACCTTTTTGTGTTCTTCATCATCAAACTCAACCTTTCTTTAATTTTTTACATTCGGTAGCCCCACACTTGAAAATAGAGTCACATAAAAAGTTTCACTCAATTTGCACGAGAGAATTGAGAGAAATTTTATTTTGAAGTGAGCCTATTTATAGAGTGTCTGAAAAGTGGACTTAGCCACCTTCTTGCTTGCATGAACCATCGTTTTGCACGCTAAGGACACCTGGAAACCACTTAACCGACTACTGAAAATGTCCAAGAGCACTTTTAAATGCCTAACCTTTACTTCTTCCAAGCCAAGTGCAATGCCTCCTCGCCAAACTAACCTCTAAGCTCCTTGGCTACAAACCTCTTCTTAATCATAGCCTCCTCGTGTGTAAGCTTTCTTGTGTGCCAACCTAACTAACCTCTAATGTCAATCTTCTCGCCTAAACTAGGATCATCTCACCAAGCTCAACGGAGGTCCTTTCATTCGTCTACACTCAACTTCAAGCTTGCCGCCCATACTTGCCACAACACAAGATACCTCTCTAACACTTAATCTAAGCGAACTCAAACGCCTAACATCACCAAACTCAATGGAGTTTCTTTAGAGGTTCTTGACACACCATCTTGCCTAAGCGAACCCAAACGCCTAACATCAAAAAACGTTAACACCATACACAGATAACCTCTCTAACACTTAGTCAATTTTTAACACCAACAAGCTTTCCTTCTTGTAATGCCCCAAAGTTTAAAGTAATTTTTCATTTGATTGAATTTAAAGTTATGAAAGATTTTGTTGGACCTTATTAAGGTATGAACTAAGATTTTGTAAATATTTGGTGGATTTGTATGGATGAGAATAATTTTATTTGTAGGTAATTTCTGTAATTTTTGAATGAGAATAATTATGTTAAGATGATATAATATTTAAGGATTGTGAGTAAATTATGTGTTAGTGTATATTTAAATTATGGAAGGTTGAGAAAATTATATTATTAGGAGTAATATAATTAATAAGGATGGTTTTGGGAAGAGAAAAAGTTGGAATTGATGGACAATTAATGGAGGAAAGAGAAAATATTTAATATGTTATTTGGAAAAATAAAAGGAAATAAAAAGTTATAATAATATTTATTATTATTATTATTTTATTTAAAAGGATATTGGTATACGTGCACATCATCTTCTTCACTTTTCCTCTCCTTCTTCACGTTGGACCCTAGCCATTGTTGCCATCCTCATCTTGCTTCAGGTCACCATCTGCCGTCGCACGTCCATTGTCGGAGAACCCATCCCGTACTTGATCGTCGCATGTGTTCACTGTCACATATCGACCGTCACGATTCACCAGATTCAAGCCAATCTCCTCCTACCGTGCCTTCTTTCTGTTCGAGTTCAGTCTGCCGCATCGTCACTCGATCTCCGTCACGTCTACAGCGTTCCATCACCGCTCCGTCGAAGCCAGCCACGTTCCAAATCTGAGCCACTCGTGCATTTTAGTCCGAGCGGATCTCCCTGCGTAATCCGAACAAGTCGACCTCCTGATACTCGAGCCACATGCCTCCCCCAGTCGTACATGAGCTGCGAGTTCCAAGACTCAAGCCGAAGCCTTTTCTAACCGAGCCAGCTTCAGTTTTAGCCTTTTTACAACTTATTTAAGCCATTTCGTTAGTTGTGTCGGGTTTGGTACGCCCAAATGAATATTATTTGGTCTTTAATTAAATTTTCAATCGGATTGAATTTAAGTTGGGTTAATGTTGCTTTGAAGGGTTAGTTGACTAATTTTTGGAGCATTCAAATTGTGGAATTTATCCACCCAAGGTTGAATTGGAATTCAACCCCATCTCTAGGTAAGTAATTTGAGAGGAATTTTCGTCCATAGTAAACTTTTACAATTATTAATTTAGTTATTGGATTTTCTTATTGTTTAGGATTTTGTCTGTTGGAAAGCTGAAATAATTTTGGATTAGCTAATCTCCAGGTAAGAGATTTTTCTATTAGACCCCACATTAAATTAAAGCTGCATGTATGTTTTGTACTATGCCTTAATGTAGTTAAGAGAGACATGTATGACTGAGATGTTATTACCGCGATAGATTATGATTGAGGTATGCTATGATTAGATAGACTATGATTTAGTTATGTTTGACTGAGCTATGATAATTATGATATGATATATTTATATAGGCTATGATGTTTTGTTAGATTTACTGTTAGAGTCGTACCATATGGGTGTCCCTCAGGATCATCACGTATTTATACCCGTGTGACTAGTTTTATGTGCGATTCAACAGAATCACTTATAGCCCGACTCTCATTTAGGATGTTTCCTTCAGAGTCACTAAGAGTCCTGATGTATCCCTAGGGGATCACTGGATAGCGTGCCTTCGGGAGCACAATTGATAGGCGACACCTTCTTACAAGACTCTAATAAAAATTTAACAGACACCTATCAGGACTAATAATGAGTCCCTTACTAAGTGTAAATTTATACTCACCATTTTTTATGTTTAATTTTATAGGCACAGGTAGAGGTAAAGGCAAGGTGACGAATGACAAGAAGTGATCATGGTTCGCCATAGGGAATAGTTCAGTTTTCTTCCGCATTTAGATTTCAATAATTATATTCTCAGACATTTATTTCAGAACTCATGTTTATTTTTAAGTATTTATTTTCTTTTTTTACGAGCGCAAATTAGTATTTAATTAGTTATTTTATTTATTTATTTATGCTATTCTTTCTTTATATACTTTATTTTTAACTGAATATTTAAAACATTTTCCTTTAAAATTTAGTTTTTTTCTTCTCTTAAATAAAAAGTTTATATTTAATTAAATGGTAATGACCCCAGCTTACTAGAAAAATTAGGTCGTTACACTTCTTTCCCTTTTTGGCCGCCAAGTTAAACCTTTATTACTTAGCTAAAATTCACCTTCTTCTTCCAACCTAACAGAGAATAAGAAACTAAGCTTCTCATAACACTCAACTCTTAATATTTTTTTTAGGGAGTTCAAGAACTAGGGTTTAAACAAAAGATGGATTTCCCACCGAAATATGCCTATATAAGAAGCATTATCACCATTAAGAAAATGGCACCCAGACGTCTAAATGGACTAGCTAGACGTCTGAATGGGCAACTACCCCCTCGTTTGAAGACTAGAGAGCTGGTGGCAAGGATTAGCCTTACCACCATCCGTACAACACATATTCATCTTCTCTGGTTAGTCTGTGGAGTGAAGGCCTATAGTCTAAGTGAATAAGATCTCATTCCCAACTCTCCCTAACTTGTAATTTTTTTTCATTTATTTCAATTTTTGTATTTCTTTACATTGTATGTTGTTCATAATTTACAGTGGCCGATGGCCTACATTCTTTAATACAATGTATACTTATATCCTTTTCAATCCATCATCTCTATATTGTTCATTTGTAGTTTAGATTTATGATGCATGATTGATAAGAAGCTTTACTTATAATGCTTATCGTGTTAGCCAAGCTATTTTCATCACTTGACGAGTGTATGTCGCCAACTATCTGAGAGGGTAAGTAGTAAGAACGTGGCTAACACGAACAAGGAAGAGTTTTCTCGACTTAGAGAGATAACTTTCATCATTTGTATCTCGAAAGGTGAATAATAGTGGATAACAGGCACCGAGAGGTTGCTGTCCTTAAACGCAAAGCTCTATAAGTAATATAAGTAAATACTTTAAGATATACCTTAAGTACTTAACTTGGCTAGTCATTTGGATCCCAAAAGGAGACCAAGTATGGTTTTCAATGACTCTGAGAGGAGTACAAGTTAGTTCATGCCCCATTTGCACCTTCTTCTTTCTATCAACCACTTCGTTAAGTCACCTTTGCAGCATCTCTAGGATACTTAGGTAGTTATGATTTTCTTTATATTCTTTTAACTCAGTTGTCATAACAGCTAATTGATGAGTAGACCCTAAAACTAAGCTTTGATATCAATTCCATGTGTTCGACCCTAGTTAATCCGAGAAAACCTATTGTTTCGCTTTCACTTAAGCAAGCAATAGGAAAATTTGTACAATGAGCAGTTGGTAATAGGCAGTGGGGACAATGGGAGCATTTTGCATGCAATGATCATATCCACTAGCATGATAAAGAGAATAATAGAGAGCATTTTGCATGCAATGATCCATATGCAATAACACGTCCTATATAACACCTCGTCCAAGGAACCTGCTTGCTCATCTTGAGACGTGGCGTGTAGCCAGCCAAAGCCATTTCCTTCCAAAACAACTTCAACTGACCCTTGATATAAGTACATGAAACATTTTAACAGTAGAAGTCTTTTAACTTGAAATACCTTTAAACCGTAATGTAGCCAATATGAATATCTTTATAAAACTTAACATGGAAATTGAACTAGCTTTAAGGTATCAATATTTGAACAATTATAAACGGCTTAAAATAAGAGAATATACTTGTATGAAAACTAAGTTAGTCCGACAGCAGTATGTTTAACATACGGAGATCCACAATCTA
The DNA here is from genome assembly GCA_037974545.1 of Cucumis variabilis. Lineage (NCBI taxonomy): Eukaryota > Viridiplantae > Streptophyta > Magnoliopsida > Cucurbitales > Cucurbitaceae > Cucumis > Cucumis variabilis. The sequence goes on from JBBPDI010071522.1 coordinate 7,180, forward strand.
TACTTGGAAAGAGGGAAAAACATTTGGAAAGGGTGAGCTAGAAAGTCCAATGAGTGATGATTTTATTAAAACATACTTTCTAAAACAATTTAGTTTCAAAACTTCGTCTTTAGTATAATTAAATCAATTTACTTGCTATACCATATCAAACACGAGGTGGACCCTCTGACGACCCTCATCTTGTTCATAAAGTGGGCCCTCTAACGTTCCTCATTTTGTTATATGATATTTACGAGGCAGAAACCATGCATCAATAGTGTCTCATCTCGTTATAGCTATTTTAAGATGGGAACCTACAGATCATCATCTCGAGGGATGGAAAATCATCTGCAAAACCCTAATCTCATTAATTTGTTCCAGTGATGGGAACTACGTATCTACTAAATACCCTTATCAAAGGAACCTCTATGCACATGCCATATCCCCTAAAGGGTTGCTATATATATACATCATACAGTATAGCCTAAAACATTCTAAAATCATTCTTTAACTTAGATGCTTATCATGAAATATACTTGACAACATTTCAAATCTCATGCTTTGGAAACATTTTGTTAAATCAATAAACTCAAGTAATTTATACATCAAAGCATGCTTAAAACGTTTGATAGATAATTCGATTCAAAAGTCAACTTTAAATTCATTTTATAACTCAGTGATAATAGTTTAGACCCTTGTTCTATAAATTTTTCTGACCTTCTCTTGACCTGAAATAGTGAGAAATAATTCCATTTAATTTCCTTTTATTATAAAAATAATAAAACTTTACTTAAAATTTTCCAAAATATCAAAAACAGCCTAAAAACACCAATTTGGCATGGCTGACACTCAGGGATGTGCGACAGGGCCTTGGTCGTGCGCTGGCTGCCTGCACTAACCTTACAAGAGGGTTTTCGCGTGTGCCTCACGCATCACGCCTGACCGTCTCTCGTCCGACCATCACATCTTGCACAGCCTTCACTTGCGCATGGGCTTGCCTGGTCGCACGCATCTGTGCATCTGATACCAGCCCAAAACACCTCAAAAACCTCAGTGAGTCCAAAACACACATCCAACATGCCACGCTAACCTCTTAGGCTCGGCCACTAACCTCTACTGCTTAGAAACTCATTTTTGGCTAGAACCTTAATTAAACCTTAAACCAGAATGATGTAAAATCCATAACTCTAATGCAAATATTTCCTTATATAAAGATGTTTTAAATTAATTTACTTTCTTACCTCAACATTTCAGCCTCAGATTCCAACATATGAACTCTACAGCCCTTTGGAAGTCCACCTTGCTCAAAATCACTCGAATTCTAACCTTTCTCACTTGTTTCAACTCAAACTCACACTTTCCTTTCTCAACTTCATCCGAAAGCCTCAACTTAGAAAATAAACTTAATTTGTGATCTTTTGAGATCAGTTGGAGCCAAAACACAGTAGTAGATTATGAGAAATGTTCATCTGGAGTGACCTATTTGTATTGAAGCCTACATGAAACTTTATTGACACCTCCTTCAGCCGAAATTTAACTCATTCATGCACATGACACATGGAATCCACTTCACCGATCCAACTCTTCATCACCTCACCTAACCAAAATGTCAAAGTCTCAAGAACAAACCAAAATGCCTTGCTAAACTAACCTTTCTTGTCTTGCTGCAAACCTCCAAACGCATTGTCATGCCTGGCTTGCCTAGACTCTTAGCACCAACCTAACCTCTAAGGATTCTTTCTCACCAAGCTTAGCGCATAGATAACCTCTCAAAGTATCTTTCTCGCCTAGCCTTCTGCCAAACGCCCATGCTTAGACGATTTACTTGTTCTTCTCTACCACACATCAAAACGCAAGATAACCTCTAACTTTTTCTCTCTTGCCACCTAGGATGTTCCCTTTTCGCCCAAGGTAACCTCCTTAGAGGTTCTCACACAACTCTTCTCGCCTAGACCACCTCCAAATGTCTAACCAACCTTAAAACAATCTTTCTATACATTTTGCCGCCAACAACAAATCTCTAAATGCCTCATTTTGACACTTAACCAAACTCTCAAAATTTTCTTTATTTTAAGCACATTTTCTCATCCTTGCCAAGTCTTAACAAATTCCATTTGTCTTAGAAAGTTTGGGGTTTCACATCATATTAACCTCCTACATTATTACACCATAAACCTAACATACAAACTATAGTTAGGCCGTACAATTTTGATCTGGCTAGATAAGTGTGTGTACCTTAATTCAAGGCATGTTTAAAAAGCAATATATTTTGTTCTCAAAGACGACACAACATATTCCACATTAAGTTCCATGAAACACAATCCTAATTGAAAAACAATCACATCCAACAAGAAATATATTTTGGTAAGATTTTAATAAACAAAACAAGCAAATATTTACAGTTTAATCTTCAGTTTTCACATATTCAACCCTCCTTCCTTGAAATGCAATCTCTAATGAAGTGAAAACTAGCATCAATGTGTGTTTGCTACGATCATGCACTTTGATAAAGCAATTGTTGGCTTATTATCTACATGGATCACAATTGGATTGTCTTGGAAAATTCCAACTATCTTTAGCAAATTTCTTAATCAAACTGCATATTGATAGATACATGAAGTTGCTGTAAGATATTCTGCCTCACAAGCAGATATGTCAATAAGTTGTTTCTTAGAACTCCATCACTAAAACAAATAGGGGGTCTCTCGACGCCTAAAAGCGTTGACTTATACACCAAAATGCATCGAAAAAGGATTTCCTGATGCATACAACGTCATCGAGAGGTAAGTTGGGAGTATTATGTCAAGAGTGGAATTTTTGATGCACAGACAAAAATGCGTTGGGAAATCTTTACTCCCAACGCTACAGTTCAAGATGGATGGAGCACATCAGGAAAGGTAACTCCCACCATGCTCATTGTAGAGTCGAGAATAAGAAATGTCTGACACAGTGTCGGGAAAGACTTTCCCCATGCCATGCTTACAACGTCGAGGAAGGTTTCTAATTTATGCCACCTTTATGCATCGAAAGATAATTTTAATACTTTTTCCCAATTATTATGTTCATTTTTTTTATCTCAAGTTACTTTTTTTTTTAGTTCTGATTCGATTTAAATTCAATAGTTTTACAACGAACGCAAAATTAATAGATGCATGAAATACCAAATTTTTATTTGTAAAACTAGAAAATAATTCCAACTATTTGAACAAGTAAATATTGTTTGAAGCAATTACATAAAAAATATAAAAAATACATCATCTCTCATTTCCTGAATCTTTTCTTTCTTGATGGTGTGAACAAATGAATCTTCTTTCCACACTTGTTGTAATTTTTTATAAGATATATTTCCATTCAGTTGATCATCAAGTTCTTCGTTCTTAGATACCGACTCATCTTTAGAAATGAAACTTATAAATACATTCGTATACTCTTCTTCTTCTTCATGTTCATCAGGTAACGTGACACATAAATTTTCTTTTGTTTTCTTAGATACGTTGGACACTCAGTCTGATAATGTCTATGACCTCCACATTCTCTACATTTAAAGGAGTTTGTATTTCTATTATTTGGTAGATTAGAATCTCTTCTTTTAAACTTATTTGGTTCACGACGATTCTACCCATAACTATTAGGATTTTTAAATTTTCTATAACATTTGAGAACTGTTTGTTTAACATTGCAATTGACTCATTTACTTGATCATTTAAAGACGTACATTTTTCAACAGAATCATCTTCATGCACAGATTAAAAAGCTATACCTTTTCCTTTACCTTCTTCTCTGTTAGATATAGCAATTTCATAAGTACGAAGAGACCCAAATAATTCATCAACAGACAATGTAGTAATATTCTGAGCTTCTTCAATAGCTATTACTTTCATGTCAAATCTTCTGGGTAAAGATCGCAAAACTTCTGTAACAAGTCTAGACCCTGGAATTCCTTCACCAAGATTAAACGAGTCATTAACCATTTCCAGAACCCTTGCATTATATTTAGATATAGTTTTTTCTTCCAACATTTTCAACGATTCAAACGTGGAGGTTAACAATAAAAGATGTGATACCTTCACTTTAGAAGTACCCTCGAATGCCACCTCAAAGGCCTTCCATGCGTCTTTTGCAATAACATAGGTGTTTATTTATTTAAACACATTCAGATCTACTCCATTATATATGGCATTAAGTGGTAGGAAATTTCCCATCGACTCTTGCTCTTCTTCAACCGTCCATGTTTCTTCAGATTTTGGAACAAATTTCCATTTGTAGTAACCATAGGTAGTGTCCATCCCGCTTTAACAACTCTCCAGGCTTTTGCATCAAGAGACTTGAGGAATGATGTCATACATGTTCTCTAATATGAATAATTCTCGTCGTCCAGTATTGGGGGTCTAGTAGTCGAACTTCCTTCTCTGACTATCTCTATTAATATAGAACCCGCTCTCATACCAATTGAAAAAGTAATGTGATAAAAATTAGCTATATCTAAAGTTATTAGCTATAGAATTAGCTAGGTAAAGATTCAACAAATAACACAAAAAAACTTTGGTAACCCATGTTCGGCAAATACAACCTACGTCTGGTGAGCTTCTAAGCTCAAATAAGGAATATTATGGAAATTCATAAGTTTATAATTACTCAAACACCAAAGCTACAATTATTGTGTTATCTTTACAACTTAAAGATATAAAAAGCAGGCTCCCCTTGACGGTAATGGGGAATCTCTTCAAACACAGATTCAGCCTCCCCCAAAAACAATGGATTGACTACTTAATCAAGAGGTCTTCATTCATGCTCCTGTTGGAATTTATGTCCTAAAACTCATAATTTGTAATCATATTCTATTCAATAAGTCGTTATTGATACTATAATCTTAAAGCCAATAAACTAAAGTCCCAAGACTATTATTAAGTAAACTTGAACTTTATGTAAAGACATAAACGTGGATCAAGTTCGAGTAAATAGTCTAAATAGTCTATAGTATACAAATAAGGTTGGACACCTTATTGTGGGACACTATGGATGCGGTCTGCTTGTAGTTAGTACAAACGATGTGATCGTAAATCGTTCATGTAGAGACATGAAAGTGGGGTCATCCTATGTAAAGAGTTTACATAAGACTGGAACCATGAAATAGTCACTTTTAAGTTAAACACCATTAACTTTGGAAAACTTACTATTTCATTTATAGATATCCAATGTAACTTAATCTTAATCCTGAGCTAATTATGGACTTCTGTTCACACGAAATTATCATTAGATCTGCATAGGTGAGGGCAGCTCAATGGCACTAGCCCAATAAGCCTCCCATTTCAGGGATAAAATGGGGTGGATAGCTAAGGACATAGGGTGCAAGACGGAATTCACTCCTACCCACTCTAAAGTAAGTAGATAGGTTGTTCCCTTAAGGATGAATCCGGGTCTTGAACAAGGGGCCCCACCCTCTCATTGGCCCGAGAGAGATTTAGTTGAAAGGTTGGACCTTAAACCAATTGTTCAATAGTGGATCAGTGGGACTTACGGAGAAAAGATATAATCTCGAGGGTAAAATGGTACTTTGACCCAATCAAGATTATGAACAACCTGTGAAGGATTAACTTACTTATCATGGTCATATCAAATGGACACAAATATATCTATAGTGAGGGGAGTGCAACTACGAGACTTTAGTGGAATGACCTATTAGTTAACTAACGTTGATTAACTCGGTCTAAAGAGTTTAGCGAGTTAATCTCGGATTGTTGGAGTCTATGATCTATAGGTCTATTAGGTTCCTCCGCTAACTCACAAGGAATCAACTTAGAACATTATGATGGAATAATTCGAATTGTTCGAATTAGGTAGAGAGAGAGAAACTGACAAATATATCTGATATAGTCATCGACTATAACTTAATATAGAGCTTCATGTTTAAATGTGATAATATGAATATGGATTCATATTTGGAAACTCGAAATTGATGAAAAAGGTCAAAAATGTAAAAGGTCAAAATGTTAAATTTTGACTTTGAAAAATCAAACTTTGACCGACTTTATATTCAAATGTGATTTGAATTTTGGAGAAATGAATACGGATTCATGCTTGGGAGGTTGAAATTAGTCAAGACGGACAAAATGGTTAAAAGTCAAAATGTTGACTTTGGGCTTGAAAAAGTCAAATTTTGAATTTGATTTAAATGTTGAATTATCATATTGCCCTTAAATTAATTTAAATAATAACACTTGTTGAGATTTGGAAAGCTTATCACTTGCATGTGATATGCAAGTGGCTTATTGCATGCAAGACACCTACCCCACTAAGAATGCCAAATGGTGAGATAGGGAAGCTCTTGCATGTAGTTTCTTTGTAAATAAGTTTTATGCAAAGGTGAATCACTCTTGGATTTGAAATTAAAAATTAATTTTCTAATTGAGAATTACAAAATAAAACTAAGAAATCTTTTCATTTGAGATTCTCAACCTTAAAAAAAAAGTAAAAAAAAAAAAAAACAAAAGGTTAGGTTCCTCCAAAGGATATCTATCATCTCTCTCTATTTCCTCCATCATTTTTGAGTCCCAAAACTCAGTTCCAAATCCGAAGAATAGCAGGTAAACTCTAGTGGTTGTGCTGACTTCAAATTCGTGAAGAGAATACAAGAGAAGAAAAAATTCTAAGGTAAGTTTTTCTTTTAACCCTATCTATGATATTTTAAGGTTTTTTTTATGCATGTTAATCACTAAACTTGTTTAATTGCAATTAGAGTAAAAAATTTATCTTAATTCTGCTGCGCATGTCTACCATTTCCATCAGTTTCTTACCACACTTATTTGACTGTTATATGTCAATGATCTTCAAAATTATCTATCTCAAAAGTATAGTATCATACCTTCAATCAACGATCGAATAGGCGTAATTTGCAGTCCTTAAATGAAGTTAATAATAATCGTCTTTTTCAGAGACCCAATATATATATATATATATATATATATATCTTTTATAGAATCTTTCAGATATTGCTTGCTACACAAGATATGCCAATATTCCTTAAATATAGGAACACATAAAATTCTTTTTAATTTCGTTTGACAAAATATTTCCACATGCCCAAAGGTGCCTCTACCGTCAAGTCACATCAATCTCATCTACCACTTTTGTCTTCTAGCGAACCTTTTCTCGCATTTTGATGTGGTCTTTTTGCTTAGTATTTGCATGAGTTCCTCTGAAATTCACTGATTTATTATTTTGTGCTTTAACCTGCGTTAAGACACTAAAACTATGGTGAAACAGGCATGGATGCTCATGTAAAGTGTATTTCTAATATTTAATCATTTACAACATAAGTAATGTGTTTTGATACACTTCCTATGCACTTTGGTCCCATTATTCTACCTAATAGGTCACTATGATTTGTATTTTTACAAGTTAGCATGTACCAAGACCTTTTATATTTGGTACACGATCTTGAACCAAGATCTTTTATATTTGGTACACAATCTTGAACCAATATCTTTTAGATCTTAGTACACAATCGTTTAGGTCAAAAAGAGATATATATGAGAGATGACGAAGAAGGAAAAAATTCTAGAGGGGGAAATGAAGAAATCATGAATAAGAAGAAGTGGGAATATGAAGAAGAAGAAATAATATGAAAAAAATTAATACTATGAAGAGGATATGAATAAATCACAACGAAGAAGAAGAAAAAGAAATGAAAACTCGTTTGCAACATCAAGGGAAAATCTCAAATTTATGAAAATATTTATCGGCTTCATGGGCTTATGGGTTTTGTTACATGAGTTGTAAATATTTTGGTGTTTTGTTATATTTATGAAAATTAACCTAATAATAATTATACTAATTATATTATAATAATAATAAAGTGTTTTTTCAAAAATAGAAAATTTTGACAAAAAAAAAAAATACACTTGATTTTTTTAAGGTTAAATATTTTGTCAAATGTTCTATTTTTGAAAATTTTATTAATAAAATAATAATTATTATTATTATTATCATAATTAATAATAATAATAACAAGTTTAATTTACATAAATGTAACAAAACCCCAGCGACCTGAATAACAAAAAAAGAAAAGCTCATGAAATGCCTAAATATTGCAGGACGGGTTGTTTACTTCTTGACATTATCTTCTTCTTCTTCTTTTTGATTTATTAATCTGTTTTGCGATTTGTTCATATCCACTTCTAAATTTTCTTTCTTTGACATTTAGTGTATAAGGTCTAACTGTTTAAATCTCCTATTTCTTCTTCATCATTTTCAGCTATGTACCATTGCATTTCTAAGCGATTGTCTACTAAAATCTAAACAATCGTGTATATTATATTATACAATCGTTAGATTTGAAGTTTTTTATGATCATTTATACATTTAGGGGTGTAAGTCGTCCAACTCGAATAATCAGACAACTCGGATAACCCAACCCAAAAATGTGTGTTGGGGGTTGAAAAATTCAGTTCAACCAAACCCAACTCGAATTAATATATATATATATATATATATATATATATTATTAAAATTTATTTAATAAAAGTAAAGTTAGTAGTATTTTTATTAAATGATCGTATAAGAAGTTAAACTATCGTATGAAAAGTTAGTTGATGTAAGTAAATGATCGTTTAAAAGTAGAAAGCTAAACAATCCTTTAGAAAGCTAAACGTTTGTTGGATTGGGAATGAAAAAAAATAATACAACCCGACAACTCAACCCAAACCATCCCATATTTTACGAATTGGGTTGGAAAACTAATTTGGGTTATTCGGATTGTCAACCAAACCAACCCAAAAATATGGGTTAGGTTGAGAATGTCTCTCAATCCAACCTGTTTACGCCCCTATTTACATTGCACCACACGATCGCTTACCATAACAAACACCAATCACTTACAATAATCAACAAAATCGTTTACCATGGTCATCACGATCGTTTAAAATATATTATTTTGCTACATGACTGTTTATTCGAACATAAACGATCGTGTATACGGATCTGACGATTGTTTAGATTATATTATACGATCGTTTATGTATAAAGCTTTCTCACCATTGTTTAGAGTTTATTATCTGATCATTTAAATTTGATGTCTTTTTTTTCCATCATTTAAAATGAGTTACATAGTTGTGCATCGTGATCTAAATCATTGTTTAGACTGTAGTACACGATAGTTTAGAAGAAGATTACTTGCGTGTGTGTGATCGATTCATCGTGTGTTGACTAAGACACTTTTGGTATTTCACATCATGGGCATATGGATTTTTTTATTTTTGAAAATTATTCTATACATTGTAAATATTTTACCGGTTTGTAAATTATATTTTTTAAAAACCCCATAATAATAACAATTATTATTATTATTATTATTATTATTATTTTGAGAGGTATATAAAACAGAAATAAACCAACCAATATATAAGTGGAGAATTGAACAAAAATATCCATCTAATCAAAGAG
>JBBPDI010071530.1:0-16591 GCA_037974545.1 Cucumis variabilis
AATCATATCCAAAATTAAATTTATATAATAAAGTTTAATTAAAATATAAACTTTATATTATAATGTATCACCATAAAATATATTAATTCTCAAAGTAAATTTGAATATTTCAAATTACAATCAATATAAATAAATCTCATTATCTTTTACGAGTTAGGAAGAGAACCTAATGGACCTACAAATCAGAAGTTACAACGATATGAGATTAATTAACTAAACTCATTAACCACATTAATCAATATCCGTTAGCTGTGTGTACAATCCACTAAAGACTCGTAGTTGAACTCTTCTTATTGTAGATATATTTCTGTGTCTATGGATAGAGACAATAACAGTAAGTTAGTCATTCATAAGTGTTCGTAACACCAGCTGAGTCAAATTATCGTTTTACCTCTGAATTATTTCTAGTCCTTAAATATCAGTGCTCCTTTAATGAACAACTTATTTATGATTCAATTAATTGAACTTTAGCCCAAGTAAATAAAAGAAACTCCTTTGTTTAAGTCTTGGAGACACCATTTAAGGGAACACTCATCTACTTATCCTAAAGTCAATAAGGAGTGAATTCCATCTTGTGCGATTATGTTTCCAGTTTTCCACTTGATCTTGTCTCTAAAATGATAAGCATATTGAGTCGACAATTTAGCCACTCTCACCCGTACAAATCAAAGAACAATCCCTCCCAAACAGAAGTTCATAATATACTCAGAATTGTTGGCTTCATCTATAGTCTAGTGCTCTTAGTTCAATCATCATATCTAAGTTCACATATCACTTAACCCATCTCAGTTCAGTAAAATTCATATGATCAATACATTCTAAATTCATTACAGAGTCCAGTAGTAAGAACCCCTCTTTGAAATTTATGCACTTATATGGGTGAATGAATATCGAAAAAAGATAAATTCGAAGCCAAAATACGAACATTTTTTTGTTTAATTCAACATATCAAATTATGAATTTAGTACATGAGTGATTTAAATTTCAAATAAGGGTTGGAATATGGTCAAAGTTTAATTAATTTGAAAAAGGTTCAAGGATTTATCCCCAATTTAATTTGATTTGAGGATAAAAATTAATTTTTTGGGATAAAATTTGGAACATAACCAAAATTTAATTTGAAATAAGAATGAGGTTTCTACCACACCTAAATTTTCTTAAGGATGCACAAGAATTTGGAATGACTATTTTTAATTTGAGATAAAAATGAGACCTCAATCTTGGGATAAAGTTGAATTTATGACTCCAGTTTAAATCTTAGGTAAAAAAGGAGATCCATATATGCAAGTTAATTTGACTAGAATTTTGAAACCAAATCGTAATTTTAAAACTGGGGATAAAATCTAAATTTTGAAGTATTTTAATATTTTAATTATCTCAAAAATAAAATTCGAGATTTATCCCAAAATGATTTTTTTTAAAAAATAAGATAAGATAATTGGATTATTTTTTAGGAATTAGACCATATAAATAGACTCACACCTTGATAATTCATTCCTCATCAAGCAAAAGAAAGGTATGGAAAGAAAAACTTATCTTCTCCTTTTTTTTTTCTTTTAACTTCTTGTCTTTCTTTCTTTCTTTTCTTTTTTTTAAAGAGAACAAATTTTGTTTTTTGAAAAGGGCGAGAGAAAAAATTTTCAAAAGGTAAGATTTTTTTTTCATTTCTTTATTTTTTTTTAGATATGTTTGTAGGGGTGACTCTGCTGTCAAAGATCCAACCTCTACTAGGGGACGATCAGACATTTGGCATTAGATCTACCTCTTAATAGGAACAATGAGACATCTCTATTCTACTTGGTCGTCAGCGATCCAACTTCTACTAGGGAACGATTGGACATTTGTCGTTAGATCCACCTCCTAGAAGGAATGGTTGAACATCTTCGTTGCCAGTAATCCAACTTTTACAAGGGGACGATCGAGCATTTGTTGTTAGATCCATCTTTTAGTAGAAATAATCAGATCGCTTCGTTCTGCTTCGCTGTCAGCGATCCAACTTTTAGTAAGGAACCATCGAACATTTTCAGTCAAATGTACCTCCTAGTAGGAACGATCGGACATCTTTGTTATGCTTCACCGTTAGCAATCCAACTTCTACTAGGGGATGATCGGACATTTGTCATCAGATCTATCTCCTAGTAGAAACGATCAGACATCTTTGTTATGATTCATCGTCAGTGATCCAACTTCTACTAGAGGATGACCGTGCATTTGCCATCAGATCCATCTGCTAGTAGAAACGATCAGGCATCTTCGTTTTACTTGGCCGTAAGTAATCCAACTTTTACTAGGGAACGATCGAGCATTTATTATCAGATCCACATCCTAGTAGAAACAATCGGACATCTTCATTCTTTTTGACCTTCAACAATCTAATCTCTACTAGGGGACGATCGAGCATTTGTTGTCAGATACACTTTCTAGTAGAAACGATCGTGCATCTTCGTTTATCTTTGTCGTCAGCGATTCAAATTCTACTAGAGAATTATCGAGCATTTGTCGTTAGATGAACCTCCTAGTAGAAACGATCGAGCATTTTCGTTCTACTTTGTTGTTAGCGATCCAACTTCTACTAGAGGACGATTAGATATTTGCAGTCAGATGCGTCTTCTAGTAGGAACGATCAGACATCTTCATTCTGCTTCGTCGTCATAGATCCAACTTCTACTAGAAAACAATTAGACATTTGTTGTCAAATACACCTCCTAGTAGAAACGATTGGGCTTCTTTGTTCTACTTCTAGACATATTTTCAAAAGGTGAGCTCTATCTTTTTTAATTTTAATTTTTCATTTTTTTTCGCTATCGTTTGCACTTCTAAACTTGTTTGAACTTTTTTTTAATCTCAAGAACACATAAAAAAAAAAGTCCCATAAATTAATTTCGAAGAACCTCTAAACTTTTTGAACTTGAATTTCAAGAAACATCAACAAAGCCTTAGAATTTGATTTTGAGGAACTTCTAATCTTGAAGATGGAGTGTTGAACTTCAGAGGAGTGATGCCCCTTATAAGCATCTAACTTTTCAGGATCTTGCTCCTATTGCAACACCTCTTTGATTTGTTATATTGTCCCTAGCAGGACATCTTCAACTTTAAGTTGATATTCTTAATGAGAATGAGCAACATCAATTGCTAGTGTCATGATTTACGTGGTCATAACACTGCTCTTGTTTTATGTATGACTTAACTTAAGATTTATTTTAAGTTGCCTTCGTACTCTTATAGAGATCAAGTCCTAACGTAGTTCAACTTTCTTTTCTCCTCTGGCTTAAAGAAGACAAAGCTTTTGAACTTAAATATGAGAAAGCGTCGATGAAGCCTTCAAGCTTGAATATGTAGATGCATCGATGAAGCCTTAAGCTTGAATATGAGGAAGAATCAATGAAGCCTTTGAGCTTGATTTTGAAGAGCTTTTTTTTTTTTGTTTGCACTCAACTTGTATATAGTCTCACACAAAGTAGTGTACATCTTCAATTTATTGCATCATCTTATTACTAGGGATGAACATCTTGAATTTAGGGATTTGCCCTTAATTTGTTATATTATCTAGTAGAGATTAACATCCCTTGAAGAAAATAATCAAGTTATAACGTAGTTTAAGTGTTTTTTTTTATTGGATTGGACTTAAAGTTTTCTTTAAGCTGCATACATACCCTTTATACTATAGGGATCAAGTCATAATGTATTTTAATTGAGTTTTTTTCTTCTTTCTAGATTGAGCTTAAAATTTTCCTTAAGATGTCGACATACCCTTTATAATATAGGAATCAAGTCATAACATAGTTCAACCAATTTTTTTCCAAAAACTCCTCTGTATTTGCACGCTGGTTTTTCTCTTTTGTTTGCGTAAAAACAGCCACAACCAAACGTTATTCAAAAAGCCAAATTGTTGCCACCAACTTCTCCAAATGGCGACAAATGTAGAAGTTGTTATGTTAAAAAATAAAGAGTGATTATAACATGGGTTTCCTATAGTGTAAATTTTTAGTATTCGATCACTTATCTAGTCAGTGAATCCTAGAAATCTTTGATTTGTTTCAACACACTAGCTCGTTCTTCAACTAGTCTCTCCTTCTAGTAATCTTTCCACCTTCATTTCAATAGCATATCTAGTTCGACCATGTGCAATGCTTTAGCATATACTCCAACCTCTCTATAAACTATGCATTTAAATTCCCTGTTCGCAGCCTTTGGTCCATCGCAAATCATAACTGAAGTAGCTAAACAAACACATGATTTGCAGAAGAGATGTCCATAACCTAAAGCATATGGATAAAATAATGTGTTCAAGCATATAAGTCAAGTAAGATCTTATACAAACTTTATAGAATCTGGAAACATCAATGTCATTATCGGTGTCACATCGAAATTGAAGGAAAGTTGAGTGGAGAATCCTACAGGAAAATCTCCATCCTCGGATCCTTTAAAATTGAAAAATAAAACACCCAATTCTATAATCCAAGGGGATTACAAAGCTCCATATGTTCAACTCAGATTTTCAACGGAAAGTTATTTCCATTTACAGAGCTATATACCTTATCCTATTTCTTGAGAATCTTACTGATAGCAACAACATTCATTGTAGCATATTCAATCAGCATTCGACCTTCTTGTATCAACGTGGTTTGATTCATTTTAAAGCAATGAACCAATCACATCGTGTATCTCTCAATTCCTCTAGCAACTCGAAGATATCTAACTCTCGTGTTGCAACATCGCGCAATATCTGAGGCTTCCCTCATCAACTTTTAGAAGAACAATTGATCACACAAAGGTCGACCTTTCCATTCACATTCATCAGCACAAGAATCATTAAGCTTGCAAGTCCGACAAACCATATTTTCATCAAGGATTTGTTCACCTCCTTCCCTTGTAGGATTGGTTTGTTTCAACACTTCAGCTCGTTCTGCCATTACCGTCTCCTTCCAGTAATCTTCACACCTACTTTTCAATATCATACCCAGTTCAACCATGTGCAGTGCTTTAGGATATACTTCAGCCTCTAACTAAATTTGACATTTATAAAATCTGAAAACATCAATGTCATTATCGGTGTTGCATGGACATTCAAGGAAAGTTGAGTGGAGATTCGTGCAGGATAATCTCCATCCTCGAATCTTTTAAAGTTCAAACAAAAAACACCCAATTCTGTAATCCAGGGGGTATCGTGAAAGCTCCATAAGTTCAACTCAGATTTTCAATTGAAAGTTATTTCCATTTACAGATCTATGTACCTTGTCCTATTTCTTGAGAATCCTACTTATAGCAACAACATTCATTGTAGCATATTCAATCAGCATTCGACCTTCTTGTATCAACGTGGTTTGATTCGTTTTAAAGCAATGAACCATTCGCATCGTGTATCTCTCAATTCCTCTAGCGACTCGAAGATGTCTAACTCTCGTGTTACAACATCGTTCAATATCTAAGGCTTCCCTCATCAACTTTTAGAAGAACAATTGATCACACAAAGGCCGACCTTTCCATTCACATTTATCAGTACAAGAATCATTAAGCTTGCAAGTCCGACTACCCATATTTTCATCAAGGATTTGTTCACCTCCTTCCCTTGTAGGATTGGTTTGTTTCAACACTTCAGCTTGTTCTGCCACTAGCGTCTCCTTGCAGTAATCTTCACACCTACTTTTCAATATCATACCCAGTTCAACCATGTGCAGTGCTTTAGGATATACTCCAGCCTCTAACTAAACTTGACATTAATAAAATCTGAAAACATCAATGTCATTATCGGTGTTGCATGGACATTGAAGGAAAGTTAGGTGGAGAATGCTGCAGGATAAACTCCATCCTCGAATCCTTTAAAGTTCAAACAAAAAACACTCAATTCTGTAATCCAAGGGGATCGCGAAAGCTCCATATGTTCAACTCAGATTTTCAACTGAAAGTTATTTCCATTTACAGAGCTATGTACCTTATCCTATTTCTTGAGAATCCTACTGATAGCAACAACATTCATTGTAGCATATTCAATCAGCATTCGACCTTCTTGTATCAACGTGGTTTGATTCGTTTTAAAGCAAAGAACCAATCGCATCGTGTATCTCTCAATTCCTCTAGCGACTCGAAGATATCTAACTCTCGTGTTGCAAGATCGCCCAATATCTGAGGCTTCCCTCATCAACTTTTAGAAGAACAATTGATCACACAAAGGCCGACCTTTCCATTCACATTCATCAGTACAAGAATCATTAAGCCTACAAGTCCGACAATCCATATTTTCATCAAGGATTTGTTCACCTCCTTCCCTTGTAGGATTGGTTTGTTTCAACACTTCAAGTCGTTATGCCACTAGCGTCTCCTTCCAGTAATTTTCACACCTACTTTTCAATATCATACCCAGTTCAACCATGTGCAGTGCTTTAGGATATACACTAGCCTCTAACTAAACTTGACATTTATAAAATCTGAAAACATCAATCTCATTATCGGTGTTCATTGAACATTGAAGGAAAGTTGAATGGAGAATCCTGCAGTATAATCTCCATCCTCGAATCCTTTTAAGTTCAAACAAAAAACACCCAATTCTGTAATCCAGGGGGTATCGTGAAAGCTCCATAAGTTCAACTCAGATTTTCAACTGAAAGTTATTTCCATTTACTGAGCTATGTACCTTATCCTATTTCTTGAGAATCTTACTGATAGCAACAGCATTCATTGTAGCATATTCAATCAGCATTCGACCTTCTTGTATTAATGTGGTTTGATTCATTTTAAAGCAATGAACCAATCGTATCATGTATCTCTCAATTCTTCTAGCAACTCGAAGATGTCTAACTCTGGTGTTGCAATATCGCGCAATATTTGAGGCTTCCCTCATCAACTTCGGAAAGAAAAATTGATCAGACAATGGAAAAAATTTCCATTCATATTCATCAGTACTAGGATCATTAACCATGTAAGTTTGATAGCTCATATTTTCATTAAGGATTTGTTCAGCTCCTTCGTTTTTAGGATTGGTGAATATAATAAGTCTTACCTTCACCGTCAAGGAACCTTCTGCATTTATGTTGTTAGACAACTGCCTCTTCATTCGTGATGGGACACGACTGTGAATCTTACTGTCATTATTTTCTTCATGATATGATTTTTATTTCAATGTTTTAATATCTCTTTCATGTTGATCGTTTGTCATCTTTAGACGATCGGCAGTAGACATCGAAGGTCAATTTTTCTTCAATGTGGAGATACTTAGCCTTTTGAAAGTTGAAGTTCGAGTGGAAGTAGATGTTGGACATTGGTTTTCTTCTTCTTTCGTGGCCATACTCAATCTTTTAAAGACTGATGGTTGAGTAGTTGAAGGCTTGATACGATTAAAGACATATGTCCTTTACTTAGTTTCATTTGATTTGTTGACTTCTTCAGAAGATGCATAATTGTTGTTAACTTCTATGATGCTGACAACATGACATGTAGTGACTTCTAATACTTCCTCTCGATGATCATCAAGGAAGTTTCTTGAAAGAAATTCTATCAAAGTTATCGACCGTTGAGGTCGGAGGAAGTCCTTGTCATTGCCTTTTACGATCTTAGGCTTCCACATCTTCTTGTTTCTTTTTCCTTTCTTTTTATGAAAGATGCTTCCTTTTGCATGCTTTTGATGGAAGTGTGACTTCGTTTGAATGGAATTTATTTGCCTCCCTTTTCGATGAGCCACGACTATCCATTCTTTGCTATCATCCTCAACAGACTCGAGTTCGTCGTCACAATCTTTTATTAGAATCGAACTAGTATAGATTCAAAAGTTCTAAATTAAATCAAACTTTCTCTTTGATCATAAAGCATCGTTGATGGTGGAACACTTGAAGTCATCTCGACTACAACATGATTTGTCTGAGCTACTTCATCAATATTCACCGCGATCTTCTTTTCACAAGCCAACTTAGAATGAGCTCCTTTAACACGAAACACTTTTCAATCAGGTGACTAATGATTCAATGGAACTTACAATAGTTAGGATCATATCCTTTTCCTACTTATTTCAATCATTTTCATTCTTACAATTGAATAAGTTGCTTCTCGATCAATTACTTTAGCATGTCTGAAACATCAGAGTCAGAAAATGGATAAACTTTTTTTGTCTTTCTCTAAGAGTTGGACGTCGCTTTTTGTCACCATCATGCTTTCTTTAAACTTTTGTTTCTTTTCTTTTATAGAAATATTTCAATGGTGTCACATGAACAACCATAAAATCTTTTATGACATTATTCGCAATCTTTTTAGTGTCATTGATTTCATTCTTTCCTTTTCTTACTTCAGAGATTAAGAAATCTTTAGTTTCCTTATTAGCAATGCTTAACTCTATGTCGTGGACACGCGAGTCGCTAATTTTTCAAATGTATAGAGTTTTATTTTCTGCAAAATATAGAAAAGTTTTTAGTGCATGCCTTGGGTTTACATCTCCTCTACAGACAATTTTGTGAGCTTGTCTTTTCAATCTAGGCTTAAAGCTCTCCATCGATTTATGTAGTTGATGACTTGCTCTCTTTTTCGTTATCTTGTGTTTGTAAGCTCCATCATGCTCACGGTGTGTCTAGCGCTGTAGAAGCAGTTGAGGAACTCCTTTTCCAACTATTCCCAACTGTCATGACTTCCAGCTCCAGATTAGTATACCACTCAAAATTAAAGCATTTCCTTCAAGCTACAAATGAACTGCTTGACTAGTTGATCTCCCCTTGATCTTGTGTTCTCGCATGTTTCAACAAAGTGAACAATGTGTTGCTTTGAATTACCCTTTTCACCAAATTGTTGAAACTTTGGAGGTTGTTACTCAACATGCATTCACAGGTGATTGATTCTCTTCGTATATGGCTTGAAGTACATAAAAGAAGTTTGTGACAATCTTTTATACTGAACTCTTTTAGAGCTTGTGATCATATCTTACAGTTTTTGGACTGAGAGATAAGTCACAAAAGCTGATTGTTGTTGTGGTTGATTTTCTTGCACCACATTCTTTCATTTGTCACCAGATTTGACAACAGGAGTTTGACTTGACTCAGCTGTTTCACGAGTTTGCCTATAATCTTTCAAGGCAGCAATTTCATGATCTCGCTCCTCAACAGCTTTCATTAGAAAATTTATTTTTCTTTCCATCTCTACCATGATGACCTCAATTGTTACATCAGTCATCATGACAAACACTACTTCAATGTGTGATTCTTGCTCTGATAGATCAGAAGCAGGAGTAGAGTTGTCAAACAAAGGATTTTCTCTTATGATGATTTCGCCTTTAGAAAATTTCATCAGTTGCTTATGGATGCTTTGCACGATGACAGAACCTTGATCCTACTCCTGGATGATCCCTTTTGGACGATTGTGGATGATATGTTCCATGTAAGCGTCGCTTGAAATAAAAGATTTGGATGCAACTTTTCTTAGTGTCATTAGTTGGTTTGTTGATTTGAGTTTCGAGAGAGAGATGAGAGATAGAGATATCCTACTGGACGTGCCAATTTGTTTACACAAGATTTCTGAAGAAACTTGATTTGTGGAGTTGAACTTGAGTTGATGTTGTATTTATGTTGATTTGATGTAATGTGGTTAAATCTCTAGTATTTGATCCTCCAATTCTCTCTCGATTGAACACACGCTTGATTTGAGGAAGCGGAGCACGTGATGTTCTTGAAGTTGATTGAACCCTACACTTGATTTGAGGAAGCGGAGCACATGATATTCTCGAAGTTGATTGAATGCCTATGCTTGATTTGAGGAAGTGGAGTACGTGATGTTCTTGAAGTTGATTGAACGCCTAATCTTGATTTTGAGGAAGCAGAGCACGTGATGTTCTTGAAGTTAAAGTCTTGAAAAAAAGCTTGTATCTTCAAAGAAATTTCAATTTTCGAGGGTGGTCAACTTCGAAAGTTAGGGAGTCTTCTAGCTCTTGGAATAATTCTCTCTAGATCTCATAGAGTAAAAAATTTTCAACAATTGCAAATGAGGAGAACTCTTCTATTTATAGAATTCTCTAGTGAGCTTTATGAGTTTGAGCCTATTTGGTCCATGGATCAAACCGTACCCATAGGCTCAACCAAATAAATTTTGGTCAAATTTAGTTTTTGGGCTAAATTATGTTTTTTTTTTTTGGCTCAATTGAACTTTAGTTTAAGTAAATAATATTTAATTGAACCAAAATAATTAACTTGATCCAACGATCATTATGAAAAATGTGGCATTATCAGAATTGACTAATTTATGTCTTCAATTTTAATTTGAAACACATGTCAAATTTTTAATTAATCCCAAATATAATTATTTATATTTTTCATCATTAATTTAGTAAACGACATGACAATTTGTGATTGATCTAAAATTTTTTTACTAAACAATCATTTTAATCAATCAATTGACAATTAAGTAAATGCAATAATTTCAGAAATAGCTATACAATAGATTTTAATTTGGAAAATTGCATTATATGACAAAAAAAATAGCTCATAATACTTTTTTTTTTTCATATTACAAATTTGACAAATATGACGTTAATTTTTTAATTTAAGAAAAAATGGAATGACAGAGAAAAATTAGTGGATGAAAATTTGAATGGTTTAATGTATATATATCATGAGACTAAAATAATTCTTAGAATCATTGATGAAAGTTTAAAGGCACGAAAAATTAAGATTTAAACATTCTTTAATTATTACCCATAATAATGATAGTAATAATAACAACAAAATGACGAAGAGAAAGACATTGAAAATATCTTTTATGTATTAATTTGGTTAAATGAAAATATTCTTTCATAAAAATAAAAAAGTGACTCCACTTATGTATATATATGTCCCCATTTAAAAATTTCAATACATAAATTATTATACAACTAAAATTTGGAGAGATGGAAGAATGAGAATTTAAAAAATGCAACATTTTTAAAAATAGTAAAAATAAATTAAAATATTTATAAGTTATAGCAAAATTTTAAATTTTATCAATGATAATCTTTTATTACTATAGTATATCAATGACTATCAGTGATAGAATTTGCTATAAGTTGTAAAAATTTTGTAAAAAAATCTAACACTATATTTTAACTTAAAATATAATATGAGTGGTAAAAAAATAGACACAATGGTAACACAAATATAAAAAAATTATAATATTAAAATGAATATAATATAATATATATAAATAAATTAGAAAATAAGAAAACAAACGAAATAATTTGATTTTCTCTTTTTCTTTCTTCAAATTATTTGGAACTCCACCAATGTATGTGTCACTATTTATAAATAATTTGGCACATTTAAGGTAAAATATATGATCACTAAAGATTGACGTCTCAGCTATAGACATTAAGAATTGACATCTATTTAATACACATCATAGTATTTATAATAATATGCTTTTTTTCTAAAGAATATTAAAATAATATATTGAACAAAATAATAAAATAGAATTATTTGTGTAAAGGGTTATTTTCATAAATATAACAAAACACTCAAATATTTATGGCACGTGTAACAAAATAAAAAAATCCATGAAATCGACTATTTTTTTTTTGATATTTTAGGATTGTCCCCTCTTCATTTTCATTCTTTTGCAACTTTTTTTTCCTTTCTATCGTCTTTTACTCTTTGTTTTCAAACTGTTATTTGGTTGTTCAAATTCGTTACCAAATATAAAAGATCTTTTAAAAAAAATTGTTGGGATATTGAGTAACCAAATTTAAACGATCGTGTACAAAAAAAAAAAATCAAATCTAAATGATCGTCCAAAGAATCCAAATTTAAACGATCATATACTAAAAAATGTTGAAAAAAACCATTTAGATTTAGCTACCCAAATTCAAATCTAATACCAAAAAAATTATCTTTAAAAAAATCTTTTAGATTTGGAAACGATCAAAACTAAACAATTGCGTAGCAAATAATAGTCAAATCTAAACGATCGAGTAATTCAATCTAAACGATCTTGGTGTACCAAATATACTATGTGCAATTCCAATTAATTGCATGTTGATGAAAGTATTTTTTGGTATTTTCCATTGTGGGTATGTGGGCTTTTTTCAATTTTTAAAATTGTTCTATATAGTATAAATATTCTACTGCTTTGTTATATATTTAAAAAAAACTTCAAAATAAATTGAAATTTTAATAATAGATTTTCTAAAAAGAAAAATACTTTATAATTAGAGGTATTTTTAAAAATATCAAAATAAATTAAAATATTTACAACCTATAGCAAAATTTTAGATTCTATCACTGATAGCTTCTATCACTATAGGATATCAATGACTATCAGTGATAGAATTTGCTATATGTTGTAAATATTTTGTAAAATCTACTATTTTTAAAAGTTTCTCTTATAATTACTTTTAAAATATAATAACTTAATTGTTGATTTTAGATGATTATATATTCAATTACAATTTTTTTAAAAAATAATTACTTAGAGAAAAATTGGTTTCGTCATAATAAATATATATATATATATATATATATATATATATATATATATATTTGTTTGTTTTACAAGTTAAGCCCATACATACATTATATTTCTTTTTAACTCCAACAATTCAAGA
This sequence comes from Cucumis variabilis, assembly GCA_037974545.1. Classification (NCBI taxonomy): domain Eukaryota; kingdom Viridiplantae; phylum Streptophyta; class Magnoliopsida; order Cucurbitales; family Cucurbitaceae; genus Cucumis; species Cucumis variabilis. The sequence continues at coordinate 12,542 of JBBPDI010071530.1, forward strand.
TTTAGAAAAATGGTAAAATATAAAACATTTGGCAAAATATTTACCTTTCATAAAAAATGAAGTGTAATAAATTTTGTTGATTTTGTTCTATAGAATTAAATAGTTTATCAATTTTTTTCGTTTTAAAAAAAGAAAAAAACCTAAAAAATATGTGTAGGATGAAACTTTGACAATATATATATAATATTTGGTCTTTCATATACAAATGGAAAATAGGTTTTTTTTTTTTCGATGTTGACATTTTTACACAAATAATTGTAATAAGAATATTGATCGGAATAACAAAAGGATAATTATTGTTGCACAATTTTTACACAAATTATGAAAAATCTTAAGTATACTGTTGTCAAGTATATATAGTGAATATTAGAGAGTCACACACTCATAATTGGATTTCTAGTTTGACCAAATACTATAATCACTTTTAACACTTTATATCTTCATCTAGAGAACTTAAAGATGGAGTGAATATTAACATGAACTACTCTTAAAATCTAAGTTAGGGATAGAAAAATGATTAGACAATGTTCCTTTAGAAAAGTGATGTCGTGCATTAAATAAAGTCATGAATTAATTAATAGGCTACATTTAAAATGCAACAAATATTATAAGCTAAGAAGATAATCGGTGACATTAACTTCATCTCCACAACTCAATTTAAATCTCCTAATGATCTTTAAAATCAATCTCATGAAATATTTTCTAATGGCAAATAAGGCACTAGTGTGAACTTTTTTTAATCTCTTCTATCATAACAATTGTTTAGATTTGACAAAATATTAGAAGTGTAGTTGTCTCACATGAAAAAGATTGAATTTTGGTTTCAAATTATCACGGTTAGAAACACTTTAAGCTTAAGTGTGCTAACTATAGTTAAATTTTCTTTTGTATTCTCTAGTTTGAAAGTTAGATTAATAGGTATGATTAACTAAAAGTTTTAAGATAGTAATTTTAATTTATAATTAGAGTTGGGGAGAGATTTTTACGTGATTGCAACAACTTAAAGTTTTTTCATGTCAATTATTGTGTTCTTAGTTTTATTGTTCTCTTTTATTTTTTTATTGTTTTTCTACTTATTCTCGTAGTAGAAGTGGGGTCTTTTCTCAATAAGTGGTATCAAGGTTTTATGTTCAATTGTTTCTTGAATTTTTAAGTTTACTTTTCTGGTTGCAACATTGTTTGAATTCCACATCATAAAAGAATTTTTTGAAACAAGTTGCAGTATTGTGAATAGTGTGAGGTGTTTGCTAGGAAGTGAAGTAGATATGCCAAACTTATGAGTCCACTCAAGTTTGATATTGAGAGATTTGATGGAAGAATCAACTTCAACTTGTGGCAAAGTGCAAGTCAAGGATGTATTAATACAATCGGAGTCACACAAAGCCCTTGAAAGAAAGACCAGATAGTGGTGTTTCTAGGGAGTTTTGAAGAGTCCAATAATGATTTCGAGAAAGGTTCTAAGAAATCCAGCATGAGTGATGAACATTAGGAGGAAATGGATTTGAGAGTTGCAAGTGAAATTCGGTAAAATTTGGTTAAGAGTGATTTTGCAAATATGCATGAAATTTTGACAGCCAAAGAGCTTTGAAAAAGCTTGAAGCAATGATTAGAAAAATAGCTAGCATCTTAAATTTCGCACTCTACGGTGGAAGGTATGAAAATCTCAAATTATCTAGGTACTCTCAAAGACATATTTTCTAAGCTAGAGGTGATTAGAGCGAAGATAGATGATGAGGACACAAGACACTCGTACTCATCTTTTCTCTTTCCTCATCTCATGAACACATGATAAACCAATATTGATGTACATAAAGAAAATTTTAGATTTTGATGAGACTACTAATAAACTATTATCAAAGAAAAGAAAGACTGAAAATCATGAAGGGTCGTGCAAGTTTTTCTAACAGTCATGTTAAACTAACGTTCCACTCCAACCTTTACTCTCTTAGGCTAAGATTTAAATTCAAGTACCACAGATGAAATTGATCAAGAAATGGAATAATTTAATTAAATCAAAGAAAATAAATACATCAAAACAACAATAATCAAACCTAACCTATAGAGTTCAACCACTCAATATTACAATAGAAACAAAAACTCTACTTAAAAGTCAAACAATACACTGCTATTAATTTAAAAAGAGAAAGAAAGAACTCTAAACTACGACATGTAGTATACACACACATTTTCATGGCAAAGTTTGTAAACTCAAGCCTTGAATCCTTTTTCTTTTTAACTCTAAAAAAAATACTCTCTAAATCCTCTAAATTTAGTAGAAATTAACTAGCAATTGTACAACAACCAAACACCACAATAAAAAACAGTTTCAAACAATCTTATTCTCACACATATTGCTTTTATACATCCAACCATTTTTTTACAACAAAAGAAGTGGAGACATTTGAATTAACCTCAACATACAAAAAAAAAAAATAAATAAAATAATGTCATACATGAATATTTGTAGAACAATATTTATCTAAATATGTTTTATTTAAATTAATTCAGGTAAAATGTAATATAAAATTCATGAAAAAGAAAAGAAATGCAAATAATAATGGGAAGAACGATCAATTGATTTGAGAAGAAAATGGGAATCTTCCAACCAAAGCGTTCACGGGATGAGGAGGAGGAGGTGGGGGCCACATATTTATTAATTTTGTTAGAGAAATAAAAAATGTGGGTCCGTCCAAAAATGGCGGCACATGGTCGACGTGTATTAGAAACGTTTAAAAACGACATCGTATGAAGGTGTAGCAGCAATTTTTATATCCACCGTCGCCTCCAATAGGGCCCATGAAAACGGTAGTCCCACGTGATCCGCCCCCATGCCACCTCCACCTCACCTACCCCGCTCTTCTCTTACAAACCTCTCTACTCTCTCAATTTCAACAATTCTCTATTGTCTCTATATATTATATGTGTTACTAACCATACACAATCTAATCTAATGCATCAAACGAAACGGAATAAAAATATGATAGTAACAAACCTCGTATATTAAGATACGTTAGGATTACAAGTTTAATTTTCAAATTTTAAGTTTGTGTTTATTGCAAAGTTCTAAAACTTATGGTCTTGGTTTGTTTGTCTATCATGCTTAATTCCATGAACTATTAAATTTTTCTTTTTGTTTTTACAAAATATTAGAAGGACAGTTGTCTCACGTAATAAAAAGGTTTAAAAAAGTCATGAATTTCAAGTATTATCAAAGGTAACGGTTTTTAATTTATCCTAATAATGAGTAATCAATTCTTTTTTAGAGAATGCTCTTATAAAATTGAAAAATTAAGTATAGATTTACACTAAACATTTTTGGTAGTATTACAAATATTAGCCATATATTTATTTACTAAAAGAAAAAAAGAAATTGCCATTTATGTAAAATTGAAAAGTTCTGGGCATCTTAAAATAAAATGATCGTATAAATGGGCCGAGATTTTGTTTGGGCTACCTCCAATTTCCTGCTCCCTCTCACTCCATGATCCTGACTCTGGAAAACTAATCGGTTGTATTTATTTTTTTGTGCAGCAGGTTAAATTACCTGAATAAAAGTTATCTTTGGATAAAAAATTTAAATTTTTATTTTTTTTTATTTTTAAAAATTAAAGTTATTTCTTTTCTATTTCTTATATTGATTTGTATTTTTCTTAAATTAAATTCTCAACCAATTTCTAAAAACATACAACAAGTTTTTGAAATCTACATTCTTTTTTAGTTTTCAAATTTTTACTTGGTTTTTCTAAAATATTGGTGGAATATAGATAACAAACAAAGAAAGTTGAAAGTAGGGCAACGTTTATAAATTTAATTTTTTTTAAAAAAAAAATTATCAAATGAGAATTGAATTATTTTTTTTATGTTTTGTGAAAGTAACATCTAATGATTTAATTTATGTATTTTTAAATTTATAGTTCTTTAATCTCCTTAAAATTTCAATAATAATGAATTAAGTTCCTATCATTGATACTTTCATCAATAATTAATTTTTATTACACAACTTCTTATTCTTTATAATTTGTAAATAAATTTGATTTCGAATCAATTTAT
>JBBPDI010071552.1:0-16587 GCA_037974545.1 Cucumis variabilis
CAACTAATTCAAAATCTAAATACTAAAACTAATTTTAAATCTAAAACCTAAAACCTAAAACTAATTTGAAATCTAAAACCTAAAAGTAATTTGAAATCTAAATACTAAAACAAAACAATAACTAAACTAAACCACTTACCAGAATGAAGACTGGCGACGGAGACGACGATGAATGGTCGGACAAGAACAACGACGAGCGATGGCGTGGACCTCTCTTCTTCTCAACTCTCTCGTTCTCCTTCTCCCTCTCTCAGTTTTCTTCTCTTTTATGTTTTCATTCTGTGAAGTATGGGGTAAAAAAGATAACGAACTCCCGACACACAATAAAAACGTCGAAAATAGGGTACTATTCCTGATGCCATAAATGAAATGTTAGAAAACCCTACCCTATTCCCGACGCACCTGGCACAACATTGGCGGAAGGCCAAACAGTACAATTAGTTGTCCACCCTCTTCCAAGGCTACATCTTCCACATTGGGAATAGGGTAGGAGTTCCCGACGCACTTGGCACAATGTCGACAGAATCCTAACCCATCCCGCCCAGTTTCGATGCGCATGTGGTTGCATCGGGGAAAATACCTTCCCTCGATGTGCATATTGATGCATCGAGAAAGGCCCAAGTTTGGCGACGTACTATTTCCCGATGTGTAGTACTTCGTCAGAAAAATCCCAGTTTCTTGTAGTGACCATTAGTCTATCCGTTGCTTACCTTAGCATTGATCTTACCAATTACAATGGCTATCATGGAGAGGACATTTTCTGCTATCAACATTATAAAGACTCAGTTACGCAATTGAATGGGAGACCAATGGATGAATGATTGTCTTGTAACATATATTGAGAGAGATTTATTTGATAAGATAGATAATGAAGTTATTATGTATCGATTTCAAAATATGAAATCTTGTAGAAGATAATTGTGATGTACGAAAGTCAGTAAATTTATTCATTTTTTGAACCATTCACTTATAAATTATTTTGACTAAACTATAAAGCCCTATCAATAAATTTTCTAGATCCACCACTGATTATAGTCCACACTACTACCAAAACTAGCTTGCATGACTGTAAAAATATGTCATTACCAGTGTTTGTGACTCTTTTTTTAGTTTGTAATCCACTGTCAAGGTAATCCTATAGATGATTGATGGAAAAAGTGTCATAGTTAGATATTTTATGACACCACATTTGAATCAACATTAATTATTTAATGATACTTAATTTACTATCATGGTATTGTTGTCTGTGACAAATTTTTATTGTCAACCTACTTTCAAAATGTTAACTTTTTCTGTTAAGTAAACATTTAACTTGACACAATAAATCTGTCATGCCAAAGTGATAATTTTAACATGCTTACAGTGACAATATATTCTTAATGTTGATATTATCAATGCATCATTTAAGTGCATAAATTGACATTTATATATTGTCATTAGATTATGTTCGATGATGGTATATTAATTGATGGGATAAAAGCCTTAGCAATAGAATAATTTAAATAGAAACGTTAACTTAATTTAATTGGGAACAACTTAGAAATAGCAGTACATTGGAAAAGGAATAAAAAAACTAATTTTCTATAACCTAAAAGCTAAACATGCTTTTACGAAAAAGAAATAGAAATTTGTAAAGCCCTGATCCAAAAGCTCTTGTTCAAAAGGAGCTTCGTTGGAGATAAAATATTTTGACTAAGTATAGAAAGAGGCATTCGGTGAAGAAGGATGCAATTGAAAAAAATAGGTAAGGCGAAGAGAAGTATTTGAATATAAGAGCTACCACGTTAAAATAGGTAACACGTTGAGATTGCTAACGAAGAAGAAGCATGTGTTTAACACAAAGAAATAGACAATTAGGGTAGCAATGTGGAGAAAAGTTCCTATGCTTAAAAGTGTGATGATGAGGTAGGTGTTCGGTTGAGGTGACTAGATAGTCCTATAAGAAAAAGGTAATTTTCTATTGCTTCTTGAGAAGAAAGTCAAACGATTTAAAGAAGTTTAGCTTTCCCAAGAAAATGTCTAATCCCAACTAACGCTTGGCCTACGTGTCAAATTTGAGTTACCTGCATAGCACAACGAAACGATGAAGTGACATGTTTAAAGTGTGGAAGTGACCCTTAGATGTGAAAGATTGCTATAAATAGGATCAAAGGTCAACTAAAAGAAAATGGTGGAAAATGCTTAACGCTCTACCAAATTGTTGAAAGGAAATTTTAAAGTCTTGAAAAGACAATTGAGGGAAATCAGTAGGCAAGAAGAAGAAACCAGAAGCCAAAGGAAGAAAGAGTTGAGGCTAAGTGTTGTAGTGAGTGATTCTCATAAACGAGTGTTTGATTGTGATTTCAAGAATGAATGATCTTTCTAAATGAATGCATGTTGTTTATCACAGAAACGTTTAATTTATGATATTTACAAACAAAGAAAGCATTATATGAATGAATGTATGAAAAGCTTGTAATCCTTTCGTTGATGCTTGTGATATCATATCGGTATCATGTGTAAAACATGATCTCTTGATCAGCTAATGTCTCTCATTTGATGTTGATGTTGTTTGTGTAATGAGTAATGATGACTATTCTATTGCAAGACATTGGTGAAAATTCTAGATGTAACGCGAGGCTCTAGTGGAAGTGAATCTCAGGTCTAAGAGGGTAAATGCGAGTGAAAGTGAATCTCAGGTCTGAGCAAGAATGAGTTGTGTTCTTGATGTTGGATGGTGTTGAATGTGAATCCTAGATCTAGGCAAGGAATGAAATGTGAGATCTTGGTGAAAGTAAATCCTAGTTCTATCGAGAGACGTTGGGGAAAGTGAATCCTAGGTTAAGATGCGATTGAGTATTGCGAGACACTGGTAGAAATCCCAAGTTTATTGCAAGATACTGGTGGAAATTCTATGTTTAACACGTGACACTGGTGAAGTGGATCCCAGGTCTAGGCAATTAGATATGGATGGAATAATAACAGGTTCTGGCATTGTACGGTGAATGTTTGATGAACTGAAACATGTAGAACTATTTGTGATTGCTGTGTTTGTAAATTGTAATGAGAATTTGTGTTGATGCGATGAAATACTTGTGTTCATGAGATTAAGATCGATATTATTGAAGATGTTGTATTTCCTAAAAAGGTATTGCTCAAACCATTACTCACTAAGTCTTTGACTTACCTTTTAAGTTTCTCCTTCCTGGTTGTCAGGCGTTGAAGCCAAGTAAAGAATAGATATCAGCCGTAGAAGCCAAATAAAGGAGGAAAAGATGGGTTATTATGTAAACTTATGCGGCAGGTAAACCTTGTCATTCAATTTTCATTTAAGGAATCAGTAGGTAAAAATTTGACTCCTTAACGCCAGGGCCTACAGCTCAGTCCTGAAGAGGTGTCGAGGGCAGCAACATAATTTTGTGAGGCCAAAGACAATGAGTGGAAGAACTGAGTCAGGAAAAGGAAGTTCTAAAGGTTGTCCCTAAAATGGTTGTTGGGCGACCAAAGCGAAGGATGAAATAGGGTTCTTACACTACTAAAAACTTTGACACGAATAGTAGGACCCAACCCTGTGGATGAAGGAAGGCGTGTGGATCAGAACTTAGGTTTTTATTTTGTGTCTTCTGAGATAAAGGAATGTAATTGTTAAGTGTGAACCTTGTGAAATCTTAAGTTAATAAAGAGAAGTTATGTTTATTCCGCTGCAATATTAATTGTACTTATCGCTTAGTAAATAAATTTGTGTTATGGCAAGAGTACTAGGTGATGGAATAAAGTCTAAATGTTACATATTTTTTGTTGCAATAAGTAAGTCTCTTAAGTTCGAGGAGAAAGCTTCGCAAAGAGACAAGTGAGTTTTTTTGCTTACTGGACGTTCAATGAGTCATCTCAAAGCGAGGTATGTGCTGGATTTCTAGGCAGTATGTCTCCATCTAGTCGTAGGAAGTGGCATTGGGGTGGACATGACAAAATTACAGAGAAGAACACTTACGTACATTGTCGACTCTGTATCTGCTAAAACACCAAATTTGGGCACCACCACTTAGGGACCTCCCTATTCTCTAAGCTTGAGATTTTGGTTTGTGGGAACCAAATTTGGAGTGGAAAAAATGAAGAGAAGTAAATTTTTTTTCTTTTTGAGAGAATTGCAAAGTACACTTCTTTTTCAGAGAAAAAATCTCTTAAATTGTTTTGTTGTATTCCTCCCACTTCTTCCTCTTGAAGAAGAGGGAGTTGAGGAGATTTTTGGGTTGCATAGGTGGACCACCCACGTTACCCATCAATTTAATTTAATTTGAAATAAAATTGATTATTATTAAAATAGATAATTGTTTTAAATTAAATTAAATAACTAATTAAATGAGAAATTTTCATAAATATAAAAAATACAAAAATATTTTGTAACGCCCGAGATTAGGAGGGAGACATGAATGAATCGGTACCATATCTGAATGAGAGGGATCCTGAAGACATGAAAGTAATGTTAAGAAAGACTTAAAAGAATTAAAAGTTAATATCTATACCAACAAGGTGTACCTTCCTTTTCGGTGGCTCGATCATAGGAACATCAAAGTTAAGCGTGTGAATTTTCCTAGGATGCATGTGAGTGAGAACAAAGCATGCTGAAAGGACTCGTGTTGGTTTGTGGGAATAACTTTCACTCTAATAAGCCTTTAAGGATAGCAAGGATGATGTCGTCAGGTTGCAGGAGATGCAGGGAAATATCGGAGATCCGAATTCCAAATCCTAGTCCGAATCTTGGGCCTGGGGCGTTACATATTTACGACCCATGTAACAAAATCAAAAAGTCCATGAAGTCGGTCATGTTTTTTTAAATATTCCAGGTTTGCCCTTCCTTTCATCTTTTTCCTTCTACAATTTTTTCCTTTCCGTCATCTTTTTCTCTTCTTCTTCTGCAATTTTTCCTTTATGTTTTTTCAAACTGTTATTTGATTTTCAAGATCGTGTACCAAATATAAAAGATCTATTTTTCTTTTAATTTTTTAAAAATATTATTTGGTTGTTGAAGATCGTGTACCAAATATAAAAGATCTATTTATTTTTTAATTTTTTCAAAATATTATTTGGTTGTTCAAGATCGTATACCAAATATAAAAGATCTTAAACAAAAATCGTTGTATATTTGTACACATTTAGATTTGGTTACAACCAAATCTAACAAATATAAAAGATCTTGAAAAAAATCATTGTATATTGGCACACGATCATTTAGATTTGGACCCAATTCTAAACGATCGTATACCAAAAAATCTTGAAAAAAAATCGATTTGATTTGGGTAGCCAAATATAAACCAAATCAAAACAATTATGTACCAAAGATTCTTGAAATAAATCGTTTTGATTTGCGTAGCCAAATCTAAAACAAATTAAAACGATTGTGTACCAAAAAATCTTGAAAAAAATCGTTTTGATATGGATAGCAAAATCTAAACAATCGTGTAACCAAATTTAAACGATCATGTACTAAAAATCTTTTAAAAAAATCGATTAGATTTGATTCTAAAATTTAAACGATCAAATCTAAATGATCGTGTACGAAAGAATAGTCAAATCTAAACGATTGTGTAGCAAAATCTTAATAGTCGTGTACGAAAAATCTTAGAAAAATAATCACTTAGATTTGGTCCAAATCTAATCAATCAAATCTAAACAATCGTATATCAAGACTAGTCAAATCTAAACAATCGTGTAACAAATATATTACGCGTGCACAATTAATCGCTTGTTGAAATGGACATTTTTGCTATTTTTTATTGTAGGCCTGTAGACTTTTTCTGTTTTTGAAATTGTTCTCTATATCTTAAATATTTTGTCGCTTCGTTATATTTTCTAAAAGACCCAAATTAAATAATATTTCGTTTAAATCATATTTAAATGAATATCTCTCACATAACCTATAGTTTTAATTTAATTAAATAAAATTAAACCAAACTATTAATTAATTATTCAGTTAATTAGTTACTAAATTAAATATCTTATATTTAATTTAATCCAAATTTGAACCATATTCAAATATAAAGTTCTCTCGTAATCTATAGTTTTAATATGTATCATATACACATTAAATTTTAACCTATAGTTTCAATAAGAATCTAAATTCACATTAAATTAATACTTCAACGTTCAAATATTTTATGCTTTCATAAATTAATTTTGAATCATATCCAAAATTAAATTTATATAATAAAGTTTAATTAAAATATAAACTTTATATTATAATGTATGACGATACATTATTATTAATTCCCAAAGTAAATTTTTGAATATTTTAAATTACATCCAATTTATATTTAAATGCTTATTTTCATTCATGCAATAGATTCTCTCAAGTGTTTAATTCGTATGTTAGCATGGACGACTCTGATTTTTATGACTAATGGACGACGAAATAGAGTTATGCGATAAAACGTGCACTCCTATTCATTTGTTGCTAACATAATAATTAAACATTCTCGTGCAAGTTTTCTTCTCTATTGCCCAAGTATAAGCGATGAGAGGTTTCCCAGTAAGTCTAGGGTCGAACTCAGAGAATTTAAGCTCCGAAGCTAATGTTATGACGCGACGCAATATGAACTAGTATAGACATGATGGGGAAGGAAAATTGAACTACTAAATACAATGATTGATGATTCACTACCTAAAGGCGGTACAAACATCTATTCTAAGAATTGAGGCGGCCAACTTCTCAGTGCAATGCCATAATTGCTCACTTTTTGGGATGCAAATACATAAGTTAAGTGATGCATGTATCTAGTCATATTGAATGTAGTAACAACAAGTAATCCTTAATTAAGACATACACCTTTCAGTACGTTAACCACACACATTAACCTCTCGGTAATGTATGTAGAGGATGAGCTTGACGACATTGCATTCTTCTCGTCACTTTCTTAGTTAAATATGGCTATCACGTGCTTGGTGATTACAATCTATACTTTTGGCCTTCTTTCGAATGAAAAAGGTTAAGATACTTACGTTTCACTAAACAAAACTCTTACGACATTAATTATAACTTTTTTAGCACTGAATACATCATTCATTACTATTTAGCTAATAAATTACATGTACGTAGGCGAGATAAGAAAAATGGGAGAATGGAAGAAGAAAACCATTGCTTTCACAAATAATACTTTAAGCCTTTCGACCATGAAGTTCTGCTTACAAAATAACATAATATAAGACATAGAAAGTGAAAATACAACAGGAGTGTTACGCTGCAAAGTTTGATCTCTCATATTCTTTGGTCAAACTTTGCAGCTCTAATTTTTGCCTATACATGAGGAAAATAATGAAGGGTGAAGCTCTCTCTCTTTTGTTCAAAGCTCTCACCTAAAACTCAAAATAAGGGAGAAGAATGGATGATATGAAGAGCTTGCTTTCTGGCCAAATGTGCACATTTCGTTTTGGAGTGAAAAGCTCTACAGGGAAATATGCTGGCATGCTGGCATGCACCATTAAGATCTCTAAAAAGTTATGGCTATTATGCAGCCTGACCTATTTGTACTTTTCTAGCTTTTCCGCCAACCTCTTTTGTTTGCTAGTGGCTTAATTGCCTGACAACTACTTCCTCGTCCTAGTGAGGATGGTCGAGTCTCCTTGTGTTTAACGTGTTATTCACTCCGCTTAACTATTTTTCGCTTAGAGTCCTGCGATAAGAGCATTAAAACATAGTAAAATAGGGATGAAATTCTTTTATGTTAGGCTTTTCATGGAGTAATCAAATCAATTTCTTTTCTCTCGGTTTTCTTCTCTTTTCATGCGATAAAACTTCATTATTTAACTTAAAAGGCTACAATAACTTGTATTTCTACAAGTTACCAATAAACCTAATTACTCTTTATGAGCTAGGAATGGGACCTAATGGACAAAGCTACAATGATGTGAGATTAATTGGCTAAACTCATTAACCACAGTGATCAATATTTGTTAATTGTCTAGACACTCCACTAAAAACTCACAGTTGAACTCTTCTCACTATATCTGTGTCCATGGATATAGACTAGTAATAGTAAGTTAATCCTTCATAAGTGTTCGTAACATCAGCTGGGCCACATTACCATTTTACCCTTAAGTTACTTCTGTTGAAAAACGAACTAGAGCTAGATGCAGTGAAATTAACATAAAAATTTCTCTAATCCTTAGAATGTAAATAGACCGTGCATAATCAATTAAGTTACGAATAAATATACGTTTGTGTCGATGTTCTAAATTTGAATTGCCCTGTTATAAGGATGATCCTCCAAATTCATATAATCAAAACGCTGCTAAATCACAAAGTGAATCTCTATTCAATTCTCTCTCTGTGTAGAACGAATTTTATGTCTTTGCTTGCTATTTAAAATAAGACCCCTAAGATCTTATTTATAGGCTTCTTGGGGTCTTCTAATAAACTTAGGATTCCTAATAAGCTTAGGATTTCTAATAAGTTTTCAATTCTACAATTGAGCTTATTAATTATGTTTCCTGATAAGTTTGCAATTATCCAATTAACTTCTTAATTATGTTTACTAATTATAAAATTTCAATTCTCCAATTAGACTTATTAATTATCCAGTCTAAAGACAAATTCACCTAGTTCTTTTGTGTGCAACCCATTAGGTTAATTTAATATGGAAATGGTTCCATAACTCATTTTATGGCCCATAAGTCATAATTGTTCTTTAGCAACATATTATGGCTACCCATATTAAATTATGTCGGTGATCCAACATAACCTAATATAATTAGTATTTTAATCTTTTTACCACGCGATATCCATGATTGAATATAAAGCATGGACAAAGTTACCTTATCTAATTTAATTGATTTCTCAATCAATAAGCATACTAAAATCATAAATGACTTTAATACCCTTATTAATTTATTTATAGCACTGCCATGCATTTCCACAGTCAGGGGCCCAGAGATATCTCTCCATAGCAAGAGGGATAAATTGCATCATAACAGATTAATTCTTATGTTTGACACCTATGATAATCTCAGGTCTAAAGATCAAAACAATCAAATGTTTGAGATTATTTATGACACATGTCCATGTAATAATCTAAAAAATGGGTCAATCAAATTCTTATTCTCTAATAAGAAAATATGATTATAATTTGTGTCAATATATATAATCATCGTAGATTATCAATTATAACTTATACTAATCTTAATTTATTATTGTTTTCACAATATTGATCGAATAGGAACATTTAAAATATAATAACATATTCATAGATACTATTATACAATAACATGCAATTGAATAATAATGAGAATAATAACTTTTATTAAATAATTAAACACAATAAACCAATGATCCATAGAATTATTATAGAGCACAATAAAAAACCAACAACTTCTAGTCATTAAATATCAATGCTCCTCTAATGAATAACAAGCTCTTTGTTCAATTTTCGAAGACATCATTTAAAGGAACACTCATCTACTTACCTAAATTTGGAAAAAAATTAATTCTATCTTGTCTGATTATGTTCTCAACTGCGAGACCCTAATCCACAAGGAAGGATGTGATTAGAGAATATGGAAAATGAAGAGAAACAAGTAAGTCAAGGTTCTATTGTGTGAAGATAAGTGAAGCGATAAGAATAGTCGGGGAGAAGGAAGCATGCATTGAATGCCAAAGGTTAGGAATTTAGCATAGTACTGCTAGAAGAAGTGAGGCGAGGAATTAAATGTCTTGATGGGATGACTTGACAACTCGTTGTGGAAGTGTAAACGGGAAAAGTAAACGATGATGATTTTTCAGGAAGAGAAAAAGGAAAGTCAAGCAATTAAAGAGATTTGGCTTCCCATGGAGATAAGTTGAGTGTCTCAAGTGAAAGTCAAATCATCATTGACGGTTGGACTATGTATCGAGTTTAGGTTGACACCAATGCATAGTGGGTTAGTAAGGTGACACGTGTAAGGCGCGTAAGTGACCCTTGAGTGTGAGAGGCCACTATAAATAGAGCCCAAAGCCACAAGGAAGAAGAGAAGTTTTGTTTGGAAATGTTAGATTTTCTTATGAAAGTAAAAACAAAAAGTTTTGAATGCTAAACAGTTGGTTGAAGGAACCATTAGGCGAGAAGAGAAAGTTGAAGCAGAGAAAGAAGAAGTTGAGGCTAAGTATCTTTTGTGAGTGACAAAGCAAGATTTCAATGTGATTTCTAAGTTGTTAATAAATTTTTTCTATGTCTGATAATGAGTATCATTTTATGAATGTTTCTTTCAATGAACGTTTGTGAATAACAATCAGTTTTTTAATGTGATTTCTAAACTGTTATTTATGATTGAATATTTTTCTATGCTTGCATGCAGATATCGAATGATTGTTTGGAAAAGGAAAATATTTGTATTTATGATCTTCGTTTGAATGAGATGTTTTATAAACATGGCATTGTAAGTATTCTTTTATAACTATATGATTATGTTTATGAGATACTTTGATATTTTGTGACGATCGATAATAGGAGTAAGCTATGATCTAATACTCCCTTGTCGTTAAACTTATGGTTTATGTGTTGTGGAATGATCTATCGCAAAATGCTGGTGAAAATCCCAGGTAACTCGCATGACACTGGTCGAAGGTGAATCTCAAATCTAGGCAAGGAGAGAATCCTAGGTTGGGCCTAGTTTTGATGTGTTCTAGATGCTAGGCGCTGGTGAAAGTACAAGGTAAATCATCTGATGTTGGTTGAGTATGAATCCTAAGTCTTGGCTAGGGGAGAATCCTAGGTTTAAGCAAGTTGGTGATGGGATGTTGGTTGATTGTGAATTCCAGGTCTGAGAAAGTTTGAATGTGACTAGACGTTAATGGAATCCCAAGTAACTCACGTGATGCTGGTTGAGTGTGAATCTTAGATTTAGACAATGGGAGAATCCTAGGTCTCGGTGATGATATAGTTGCGAGATGCTTTAAGCACGTGGTGCTTATGATGCTTGTTGTGATGACTGTTGAGATTTATGTCCTAAAATTCATAGATTCTAAATATAATTCATTGACCGTTATTAATTAATAAAGTGTTATTATTATAATTTCAATAAATGTTATTGATTATATTAATAGTTTTATCTTAATAACCCAAATTCCATAAACTAACATCCTAAGTTGTTTGATGGGTCTTGAACAGTAAATAGAGACATAGAGGGATCAATAATGTTTTAGATTAGCTTAAAGGATTTATAGTATAAGCATAAGGTTGGATACCTTATCCTTGTAACACTATGGATATGACTCACTTTATATTTGATACAAACGCAATGATCTAATGCGTTCGTGTAGGTGATATGCGAGTGACGGTATCGTATGCAATGAGTTTGCATAAAATTGGACAACAAAATAGTAACCACTAGATGTAACTTCGTTAACAAGTTAGGTTGCTATTTCATTAGGATGACCTAGGTAATTTAGTCTTCATCTTGAATGTATTATGAACTCCTATTCACGAGGGATTGTCCTTTGATTTGTACGAGTGAGAGTGACCAGATCGTCGATTCAATATGCTTATCATTTTGGAAACAAGATCGAGTGGAGAGCTGGAAACATAATTACACAAGATAGAATTCACTTCTTTCCTACTTTAGAGTAAGTAGATGGGTGTTACCTTAAATGGTGTCTTCGAGACTTGAACAAAGGGTCTTACCCTCTCTATTCCATGAGAGGTGATTCTATTTATTGGTTAGACCATAAACAAGTTGTTCATTAGAAGAGCACTTGTATTTAAGAACTAGATGTAACCTAGGAGTAAAACAGTAATTTGATTCAGCCGGTGTTACAAACACACGTAAAGAACTAACTTACTATTATTGATTTATATCCGTGGACACAAAAATATATCTATAGTGAGAAGATTTCAACTGTGAGTCTTTAGTAGAGTGTACACACATTTAACGAATATTGATTAATGTAGTTAATGACTCTAGCCAATTAATCTCATATCGTTGTAGCTTTTGATCCGTAGGTCCATTAAGTCCTCCTTCTAGCTCGTAAAGGCTAATGAGATTCATTTATATTGATTGTCATTTGAAATGATCAAATGTACTTTGAGAATTAGTATAATGTATGGAAATGCATTATAATATAAAGTTTATATTTTAATCAAACTTTATTATATAAATTTAATTTTGGATATGATTCAAAATTAATTTGTGAGAGAAAAATATTTGAATGAGTTGAAATATTAATTTAATGTGAATCAGATTCATCTTAAAATTATTGGTCATGTGAAAAATTTATGTTTGAATATGATTCAAATTTAATTTAGGTTAAATATAAGATATTTAATTTATCTATTAATAGTTTAGTTTAATTTTATTTAATTAAATATAATTTAATTAAATTAATTTAAAACTATAAGATATTAGAGAGATATTCATTAAATATTATATCAATAAAATATGATTTAATTAATTATTAATTGATTAATTAATGAGTTATTTTGAAATTTCTATTAATTTAATATTTTTTAAATTAATAGAATTCAATGATTCTCTTATACTCATTCATATGGTTATAAATATGCAAAAGAAAATAGTTTTTCTTTAAACCAGTGTTTTTACTCTCTCTAAAAATAGTTTCTCTATAAACCTTTTCTCATCCCAATTGGTTCCCACAAACCAATCTCATCCCAGAGGATAGAAAGGTCTCCAATGGGTAGTGTTCCAATTTAGAGTTTTTATAGATTTAGAGGCATCAAACTACGTAAGTTTTTCATTCTCTGTATCTTTTAATTTAAAAGCATGCTTAACCTTTTAAAATTTTGTTTCTAAATATTGTCAATGTATTGATATTTTAGGGTTCCCAAATTAAATTGAGGAATGATTCTGTAAAATCTTCTTCTACCTTGGGCTTTTATCCCTTCAATTGGTATGAGAGTCATCTCAAATTTTGATTCAAAATTTTAAAATTTGCATTGGTTACGTGAGATTTTTGCATTATGAATGTGAATTGCAATTGGATGTTTTCTGTAAAATTTGGTTTACAATTTTTTTTATATGATCATATAAAGACTCTTGCGTTTTTGGCCAATTTTAATTGTAAATTTTATAATTTAGAGTCCAGTTTTGGATTCATGGTGCGTTTGAAAAAAACAATTCGTCGAAAACGAACCAACGGATGCCCTCTAATGGGAAGAATTACGCAATTACACGGAAATCAAGGTGAAAGAAAAATTTATGCATGTCTAAAGGTAGTGCTGATATCAACAACAAAGTTGGTCGCTCGAGTGCGGCTCAGACTTCGTTCACGCGAATAGTCAGCTTTGTTTAGTGTGGCAGCTTTGTTCGACTCCAATTGGCTTGGTTCCACGTCTAGTGATGCGGGTTCAACTTTTTGGCACCGATTAAGCTATTTTTAGGCTCGTTATTCATTTTTTGGGTTGGTTCTTCATTTTTTTGGGCCGGTTCTTTCATTTTTGGACTAGTTCAAGGTTTTTGGATCCGATTTAAAGGTTTTGAGATTGATTTTGGAGCTTTGGAAGCAATTTTAGGAAACTTAATTATGGTAATTTATTGCTTTATTTTATCGTATGGGCCAATTTTATAGGTTCAATGCTTTGTGGCTTTATTTAAATGCTTTGTGGGTGTCATTTAGATAAATCCTACCTTAAGTTAAGCATGTTCATGCATTTTTATATATTATAAATTTATAATGTATGGTATTAATGCATGATTTTGAATTTCATGAGTTCTTTAAAGTATGTTGTTATTTTAAATACATGAAATTTCATGATTTCTATGATACTCCTGCATGTCGCTCTTGAGCGACCACTCCTTCGGAGGGCTTGATTATAGAAGTCGGAACAACACAAACTCTAAAAATGGATATAGTTACTTAAGTTAATCTTCAACAGTTGTCTTTTCTTTCGATAGTCTGTTGAAGCGTACCTCTTGAATTTGGAAATGGTAGGGTAACACTTACAGGATGAATTAAGTTAGTTAATGAATCCTTGACCGAACAATGGAATCTAAGAACTATAGGAATTTTAGTTATTCTGGTATTAGTTATTAGCTGAGATTCCCTCAATTCAGGAGAGGAGTAGTTGATCACCCTTCGGTGGTTGTTGCTCTAAAATTCTGAAGTGTCGTTGCAAAAACTAAATCATTTATTTTATTAGGATTCTTTGATTGCTTGTTTTTCTTGAATTGATTGGATTATTTTATGTAATGGGTTAAAACAAAGATAAATAATATGATATATAGTTTGATATTTAAGTATATCTTCTTCAATTATTCAATTGCTTAAAAATGAAAATTATGTGACGTGGAAGTCAAACCTGAATATGATTCTAGTTAATGATGATCTACGTTTCTTCTTAATGGAGGAATGTCCTTCTTTTCCTGCTCCAAATACATCTTAGAATGTCAGGGATGAATATAATGGTTAGACAAAGGCTAATGACAAGGCCCATGTCTATCTCTTGTCCAGTATGTCTGATATACTAAGCAAGAAACATGAGACCATGGTCACTGCACATCAGATCATGAACTCTTTCCAAGAGATGTTTAAGGGACAGAAAGAAGAAGAGGCAAACGTTGTCCATTCTAAAACCAAGCCTGCACCTTTATCCTCTTAGTTTAAGAAAATCCAGAAATTCCAAAAAGGAGGAAAGGGAAAGAGTCCTACTGTTGCTGCTAATGGCAAAGGGAAGGCTAAGGTAGCCGAAAAGGGAAAATCTTTCCTCTACAATGTGAATGGACATTGTAAGAGTAATTATCCCAAATACCTTGCTGAGAAAAAGAATTTTAAAAACAGTAAATATGATTTACTTATCTTAGAAACATGTTTAGTAAAAAATGACCAAAATGCCTGAATACTTGATTTAGGAGCCACTAGCCATGTTTCCTCTTCTTTACAGAAAACTAGTTCCTTTAAGCAGCTCGAGGAGGGTGAGATGACACTCAAAGTTGGAATAGGAGATGTCATTTCAGCTCGTGCATTGGGAGATGCTAAGTTTTCTTTTAGAAATAGATTCCTAATTTTAGAAAACTTGTACATAATTTCTTAGATTAAAAGAAATCTTATATCTATTTCATGTCTTATTGAACAATCATATAAGGTAACATTTTCTTTGAATGAAGCGTTCATTTTTAAGAATGGTGTACATATATGTTCGGCTAAGCTTGAAGACAACTTGTATGTATTAAGACCTAATGAAGCAAAAGCAATTTTAAATCATGAGATGTTTAAAACTGCTAATGCTCAAAATAAAATGCAAAGAATTTCTTCTAATAACAATACCTATCTTTAGCATTTAAGATTAGGTCACATTAATCTCAATAGGATCGGGAGATTGGTAAAGAGAAAACTTTAAAATAATTTATAAGATGATTCATTACCTCCATGTGAATCTTGCTTGAAGGAAAGATGACTAAAAGACCTTTTACTGGAAAAGGTTATAGAGTTAAAAAGCCTCTTAAATACATTCAGACCTCTGTGGTCGATGAATGTAAAAGCTAAAGGAGGTTTTGAATACTTCATCTATTTTATAGATGATTATTCAAGGTATGATTATTTATATTTAATAGGGAATAAGTCTGAAGCTCTTGAAAAGTTCAAGGAGTATAAGGCAGAAGTTGAAAATCTATTAAGTAAAAAGATTAAAATACCTCAATCTGATCGGGGTGGACAATACATGGATTTGAGATTCCCAAACTATATTATGGAACATGAAATCCAATTCCAACTCTCAACACCTAGTATACCTCAACAAGATGGTGTATCAAAAAGAAGAAATAGAACCTTGTTAGACATCAATGATGAGATATGCTCAATTGCCTAGCTCGTTTTAGGTGTATATAGTAGAGATTGCAGTTCATATCTTGAACAATATCCCTCGAAGACTGTTTCTGAAACATCTTTCAAGTTATAGAGAGGATGAAAACCTAGTTTAAGTCATTTGAGAATTTGTGGTTGTCCAACACACATGTTAGTAACAAATTCCAAGAAACTGGAACCCCGTTCAAGGTTATGCCAATTTGTTGGTTACCCTAAAGAAATGAGAGGTGGTTTATTCTTCGATCTACAAGAAAACAGAGTGTTTGTATCAACAAATGCTACTTTCTTGAAAGAAGACCATATGAGAGATCAAAAACCATGAAGTAAATTAGTATTAAGTGAAGCTACTGATGAATCGACAAGTATTGTTGATGAAGGTGGTCTCTCATCAAGAGTTGATGAAATCAACACATCAGTTCAGTCTCATCCTTCTCAATCGTTGAGAATGCCTCAACGTAGTGGGAGAATTGTATCACAATCTAATCGTTACTTGGGTTTAATTGAAACATAGATTGTCATACTAGATGATGGCGTTGAAGATTCATTATATTGTCCTATAAACATGTAATGAATGATGTAGACAAGGACGAATGGATCGAAGCCATGGACCTTAAAATGGAGTCTATGTACTTTAATTTAGTGTGAGAGCTTGTAAATCTACCTAAAGAGGTGAAACCTATAGTGTAACTCCTCAACTATCTACAAGCTGGAGACATTACTCTTTAAACCATGTATAACATATATATATATATATATATATATATATATATATATATATATAGACTGAAACATAGGTAGATATCTTTCCATAAATTTTGAAAAATAAG
>JBBPDI010071572.1:0-16573 GCA_037974545.1 Cucumis variabilis
TATCACCACATCATTCCACTTCCAATAGCTATCCTTAATTTGGATATCCCACTTAATCCTTCCAACTCAAATTATCCGTGGGATATCTAACCAAATTATCCCAACTCCAATTATACTTTCTATATATCATCAAATGCTTCAAAGCAATCTCTGAAATCAGAACCAACATCTCTCTGTCATCTCCCATCCATAGTTCATCTTTCTTGGCAAGTAAGCTAATTTATGATAACAATCGTACGTATTTGTAACACTCCTTAGATGATTTTTTGAGATAATTATCTTAATTTTGTCTAATTGATTTTAATTTATCGACATGATTTTGTTTTTCTCTAATGACAAGTATTTGGTTTTATGAAAATTAAAATTTAATTAAATAATTTAGATATTATTTAATTAAATTTAAGGAGTTGAAATCGTAGAAATCCAGGCTATTAACGTCTGGAAATTAACGTATAGATCCATTCCAAAGATCCAGGCTATTAATGTAGCAAGAAACTTTGAAATAAGAAATTAACACCTCTTTATACTAATTTAGATCATCCAAGAGAAAGTTAGGATTAGATTGCCTCTTAGATCAAAGATCTAGAAGCAACATTTGGAAATCTTGTTCCAAATTTTGTCACTCCATAATCAAACTTGATCAAGGTTAGATTGAATGGCATGCATGCATCTATCACAAGAATTGCAAATTAAGGGAAAAATCTCAAAATGAGATTTAAAATTGCATTCATCAAAAGTATTTAAAAATTCCCAAAAATAACACCTACAACATGAAAATTTTGTCCATCTCGCCTAATTTTTCGTTCAGAATACATGACCCAACTTTGAAAATTCATAACTTAAAATCTAAAACTCTTTTAACAAAACTTCCTTCTACAAAGTTTCGTACCTAAAAATTTTAGAATCAAATTCCAAAATATGAGCTCTTAGCCCTCTGGAATTGCACCTCGCTCAGATTCACTCGAGAACTGACCTTTTCGCCTTCTCTTAACCAAAATGTAAATCTTCTTGCATCCAAAACGTACAGGAGCCCCTTCGACAATCTATACATAGTTTGTGATCTTTTGGGACTAATTTAAGTGAAATTTCACAAGTGAGTTGTGAGAAACTCTTCCTTCAAGTTGCCTATTTATAGGAGAACTTTGCATGAACATAACTTCACACCTTAACTTTGCTTTTCCACCTATTAATCTCCTTATTACACGTCTTAATTCTACTTTACTTCATCCTTGGTCCATAAAATGTATGTAACATAATTAAAACACTTGAATTAGTGATAATGTGTATAAACACCTATTATTATAGCCTCTTTTATTAGAATAATGCGATCGAAATGCATAAGAAGACAACCAGAATGTGTAAATTACATCGTAAATACATAATTATTGAGAAGTACATCTTACATAATTATCATGCCAATTTTACGCGATCTATAATGTCAAAGCGTAGGATAATAAACAAAAGAAAAAGCTAGTGAATCGTAGAAGTGCTTGTTAAGAAGACCAAACAAAAAGACCAAGTAGTTACGTGAGGTAGATTTCCTAGAAGACAAGAAGAATAGAAGTTTTCAATCCAAAAGTTGCCTATATAAAGCACTTCATCCTCACCAAGAAGAGGGAGCGCCTGAATAGGTGCAAGGCCCAAATAGGCCATTTAGAGCTTAAAGTTCAAGCAAAAGAAGAATCATTCCTTCGTTTTCTCCCTAACTTGTAATAATTTTTCCACTCTTCTTTCTCTCCATTTTTTTACACTTCATTGTAATATATGTTATTCATATTGTACAATGGATGAAGGCTTTTATTCTTTATCCATATATTGCATGTTTACACCTTTTCAATCCATCATTTCTTGACTTCTTACATGTCAATGTGTTATCAGTAGTTAGAGTTGTGATAGGTTCTTGATAAGAAGTGTAGCTTATAAACCTTGCCGAATTAGTTAAGCTATATTCATCACTTTGCCAGTGTCAATCGCCAACGACCCAAGAAGGTAAGTAGCAAGAATAGGGCTAACGCACACAAGGAGAAGTTTGGCAACAGACTCCACCTTGGCAAGATAACTTCCAACATTTGTATCCCAAATGTGAACAAGTGCGGACTTTAGGCGCCAAAAGGTTGTTGTCCTTAAACGAGAAGTTCTATAAGTATTATAAGAAAATTCTTCTAGGTATAGCTTGCCTAATCAAGCATAATTGTTTGCATCCCGAAAGGTGAGCAAGTGTGACGTCTAGATACACCAAGAGAAGGTCGCCTTGATCATATGTTGATTATGCAGTTATATCGCATTAAGACTCTCGCATTACTCCCTCACCTAATAATGCGTAGACCTTCCTTAAACTATTTATAGAATACAAGTTAGTTTGTTCAATGCTCCAGCTTGCCACATATTATTCTCTATTTATGAGTCTCTAAGTGTAAACTAGTAGTTTTAGTTCTTTTTATATTCTTTATATTTAATTGTCATAACGCTTAAATTATAGGTGGACCCTAGAACTAACGTCTAGAAACAATTCCCTGGTTTCGACCCTGGATCACCCAAGTAAACTTACTGTTTTGCTTGAATTTAGGCAAGTAGTAGGAAAACTTGTACTTAACGAGGAATTATGTATCACGCGATGAAGAGGTACATAGTAAGCATATCATGTGTCATGATCATGACTCGTGACTCATCGCCTAGAATTAAAGCATGCAATTTAGAAAGTTATGGTGACCGCATTACGTGCAATGACCTGACTTAGTGACGTATTGTAGTTGCACTATATACATGTAAAGCTATTAAGTCTGAAAGAACCAAGCCAGTTTTTGACGCTATTATCGGAGAATTGTTTTATAGACGTTGGAGTAGTGTGTCACTTTTAGCTTAGGAAAAGCATTTGATTTTAGTGAATCACGCGATTAGTCGAAAATTACGTGAAGAGGTTTAAGGTACCAACTCCAAGATCAATGTATCTTTCAGATGATAACAAAAAGAGATCTCAATGAATGCAGTTAGTAGCAAATGAAAATGAGGATTTCTATGAAGTCATCAGGAAAAGTGTCCTCGCATTAAGGTAATGAACCTCATATTTCATTTAGCTACGGAGTAAGACCGAGATTGATCATTTGAACATTGTGATGAATAATTGGGATCATAACTTATTGTGATGAGCAACCATGATGCAGAGAGACATCATGATCTAACAATTGCAGATTTGATGCAGTTAGGAAGACTATGCAGAGCAGAAGCAATGATACCACAGTTCCTCCTTACCAAAGAACTTGAACGCACAGATGCATCTATAATGTATAATTCTTCCAATTCTTTTAGAATTGCATCCTTACATTGGTATACATATTTACTTATACTTTTATACATCTTTAAGAATTCTTATACGTGATCAGTTTTGTATTAAATTTTTATATATCCTTTAGTCTTACATTAGGAAGCGCGAGTTTTCTCACAAATTTTAGTAGGTGAAGTGTGTTAACGTTTTGAGCGATGAATCCATCTTGTGGAGAGTTTATGTCAAAATGCAGTAGGTGTTTTGGTCTTCTCGCGAGGTGTTAAGCAATAGACTTGTTTTTTAATTAGGGTTTCAAAGATTTCGAAACGTTTCATCTCTTTTTAAAATTTAAATTTTAAAAGTAACGATTACAAGCTGCCTTAAAAATCTAAGACGTCGTGTCAGGATATCATTTCTCAATTAAAACGCATGTTAACCTTGCTGTAACAAAGTCTTAACCCAAGTTAATGATCTCTTTAAAAACCCTTCTAAAACCTTAATCACTATCTTTTCATCGCGCGAGTACTCTCAAGCTTTCAACTCCCTTCGAGCGTTTCGATCTTCTTTTCCGGCAAGCAAAGTAAGCGTCCTTTATGTTTCCTTTTGCATTTTGTCCCACCCTCTTCTTTATTATTTTCAACAATGACAAGAGATAGAGCTATTGAGAAAACTAAGGAGAAAGATTTAGAATTAGTACGCTTTGATGATCTTATGTTAGAGCAAGCTCAACCAGATTCCATGCCTCACCACGAAGCCCTGCCCAGTTTAAGCTAAATCTTTGGAACAGAAGGCTTCAATCCTTTCAACGTCTAGGGTAGAGAGATACCTATGAGGGCGAAAAATGTAGAAATTATGTTAGTGTACTCCTTGAACAAATGAAGAGAAGAGAAAGGCTAAAAGAATTAGCTGAGGAGAAATAGAAAGAAACCAAAGGAAGAAAGGAGGAGTGTGAAGGAAAAGAGACTGAGAAAATAGGAGAAGAAGAAAAATGAAAAGAAAAAGAAAGGAAAGTGGAAGAATTTGGTGAGGAAGAAGAAGAATGGGAGAATGCACCTTCCTCACCTATCGCTAACATAGAATTTGGAAGGATGGCCAAAGAAGCTCAGTAGAAGAATGAAAAGGTTAAGGCTGAGCTACAGACACTTATAAACCAAGGCAAAGGCATTAAGGCTTTAGCAGAAAAGAAGAAAGAAAGTTAAGCGGGAAGAACTCCTCAACAAGACAGAAGAATTAGCCTTTTCTACGGAAAAGAGCAGGGGTTTGAAGAAACCCCTTGAAGAGTTCCTTGAGGAGTTCGGCAGAGAGGTGGACAAGATGAGACCACGAGAAGATAATGTTAGCGAGGACCAATCAAGGAAGAAAAGGACATCAAGAAGTAAAAACGCCAAAAAGCCAGCAAAGAAGGAAAAGGCTCAACAAGAAGATGTGAGCCTAGAAGTGAAAGAGGGAGATGTCCTTTTAGAAGACTTAAGCAAGCAACTTATAATAGAAAAGGGCTTCTTTCCATTTAAGGGTCATTTACCACCTCCCCTCGCATCACCCATTAAGGCATCAGGATGGCAAGAATTTTTCAGAGGGGTGAATGCAATAAAGCCTGGTGTGGTAAATTCATTTTATAGTAGTAAGTTCAACACAAAGAATCATTATGCCATTGTAAAGGGAAAGAAGGTGAACTACAAACCTGAGGCTATCAGTGCATTGTTTAAGTTGAACCAAACCACGGTGGGACAACCTATCTTTAGAAAATCAACAGACCGCAATATATAAGACGCATTGAAAAAGTTGTCTGGCTTGCGGCAACATGGGACATAACAAGCAACGGAAAGCACCAACTCTTCTCGCATAATCTAAAGACGGTTGTCAGCATTTGGCTGATGTTCATAAAGAAGAAACTTATGCCCATGCGACACGATTGCACAATTTCCTTGGAAAGAATAAGGCTTGTCTATTGTATCATGGAGGAAATACTTGTGGACGTGGACAAGATTATTTGTGAGCATATCGAAGCCTAGTTACAACATCTGTAGGGACCTAAACCCTTCCCACATTTAATTGAGAAGCTTTGTCTGAAAGCGTGCCCAGAGCTTGAACAGCTGCCACAAATAGCATGCGTTAAGGAAGGAATGTGTAACATAGCCAACCTCAGCCACATCTTTGCACTCCACAAAAATAAAGCCACATCCAAAAAGCTTTAAAATACGAGATGAATTAAGAGCAAAGGATGGATGCAAAGTCGATGCAATGGAAAAGAGAAAAGAAAAACAAAAAGAGGAGGAAACTGAAGATAGATAGATTCCTTTGAAGTGAAAGAGGCGGAGCGAGGAAGGAGCCTCGAGCTCAAAGAAAACGAAAACCTTAAAGACTAAGGACTTTAAAGACCCTATGCCTCTCGCTTTTGTCATGCCCTTCACTACCACACTAACTAACTCGTCCACCAAATCCAAAGCTTCTAAAACCAAGGCCAAAATTAGTCGTACACCTCCACCATCCTCGATCAATTCCTAAATGCCAATTTCTCCCTTGCAGACCCATAAAGCCAAACCCCTAGAATCCAAATTGCCACCCCTTCCCAAAATCCAAATTCATCTATCCTCTCCAAGGCGAGAAACTGATAATTCTCTCACATTAGTAAATTTTTTCCCATCCAACCAACCCAAATTGCCTAGCTAAGAGAATTCAAGCCCCGAAGAATTTCAAGACTGGCTCTCCAAATTTCCTAATGACGCGTTTAAAGAACAAGAAGATGAGGTAGACAAACTGAAATTATCTCAGAAAGAAAAAGAGTCCGTAGAAGAGATCATTTATGACCTACAAGGGAAACAGAAATCAACTCTGAGATAGATGGTGAGAGGAATCTCCCTTTATTGCCAAAAGAAATCAGTAAGCCTTTGTGTAAAGGTAAGAAAAGGACGGTGAGAGACAACAAAGAAGAATTTGACGTGAATTACACTCTCAAATTCATTCATCAGCACATTTGTAAGTTTATGAAATGTGGATTTGAAGATGTAACCCAATGCCAGAGCAGCCTACACAGGATACATTTGTGAAGTCATAAGCAAATATGTGACTTAGAACTAAAATTTGACAACGCAAATGCCCACAATCTAGCTTAGATAGAAGAACTACAAGCTACAGTGCAAGAGCCAAGAATGCAAAATATAGAGCTCAAAGCACAAAATCAAGTGATCATAGGGATGATCGAACAATATGCCAAAAGGAATAATGTGCAGTTCAGAGCTACAATGAGACACATTCACACAGTGATCTACAACATCATTCCAGTGCTTAAGCTTCTTCAAGAGGTAGTAACGCCCCTCACACAAAACGGAGGTGCAGTACATGGTGAGGCAGAACCCTCTCAATCGTTAACTCAGTAGTAGACTTGGAAGTATTTTATGTATTTTGGGTCTTACATTTTGTAATTTTTATTTCTTGACTTGTGTAATTTGTATTTTTTTTCTGTACTTATGTCCTTTTTCAATGAAAGTTACAACTTTTGATATAATTCTTTTGCCTTTAATCTTTCTTTTCCCACACTTGGCTTCTCGCTTTTTAGTATTCTAATTTTTCTTCGAGAGTCAATGACACCTCAATGAAATAAATTACGCGAAATAAAGTTTCATTTGTTATTTAGGTGTTTAAATTGTTAAGGAGCCCTACTTAGGAAAAAATTCTAGAGTGTATTAGGCGAGCAAGTTATCTCAAACCTTTTTCGTAAAATTTTCTACGAATAATCTTATCATTCACTATTAGCAATGAGGACATTGTTAACCTCTAAATTTGGGAGTGAGTGAGGTCCACTCTAAAGCTTTTAAAACATTTTGAAAACCCTCTTAAAATGTTAAAAAACAAGGCGTTTTATCAAAAGTTGAAACAAAGCCAAAAAAGTTAAAAATTTTGAATTTTTTTTGTATTCAATTAACATAATAACTCCCATGTTGCCTCCTTTCCCAAAAATAAAGAAGCAAATCTTCAAAAGTAAAAATCTAGAGAGTTGAGTAATAAGAGGCAATAAGAGTTAGAATTGAGGAGAGAAACGGACTCATAAAGTACCTATGATTTTTCATTCAACGCCAAATCTAATGTAAATATAATAAAAATCATTCTTTCGCCAAATAAAAGGATTAAAAAATTTTCAAAAATTTTAGCCATTTCTAAAGCTAAAAATAAGATTTATTGTGGAGAATGAACAAGGGTGTTTTGAGTATTAAGCTTGCCTCATTCTGAATTTAAAAATATTTTTATAGCAAGAAGTACGTGATGAGAGTAATTCTTGAATAATGAATAAAAATTGTTCGTGTTTGAGAAGTGTAGAAACGTAAAGGGGAAGGTGAGTCTTTGAAAAGGAATGGTACTTGAGGACAAGCACGATACGAAGTGATGCTTGAGGACAAGCATTATTCTAAATTTGGAGGTGTGATAACGTGTATAAACATCCATTATACTTTATTTAACTTAGGTAAGTTGTGAATTTCACATTGGGATGAATTTAAGTGGATGTTATTGTTGGAGAATATGTTGAGTTTCTTATCTTGGTGTTTGGGTTTGTTTCATTGAATTTGGTTCGAACAAGAAGCTTAGGTAACGTTAAGGTAAGGGTTCTTACTACTGGACTGAATAATGAAATTGAGATGTGTTAACTGTATGGATCCTGCTGAACTGAGATGGACTGACTGATATATAAATTTAGTTATAATGATTGTCTGACCGTATGGATTTTACTGAACTGAGATGGGGTTGACTGGTATGTAGATGTAAATATGATGACTAATGTCTAGTATGCGTGACTAATATATTAATGTATGGATAGTGTATTGTTTAACTGAGGAGGGTGACACATATATATATTTGATTGTCTGATGTATCTTTATGCTACTGACTGATTATGTGTTAGTATGGGTAGATTGACTATATTTGTGTTGGGCTGAGATGTTTATATGATGATGGTAGTATGGACAGTATTATGAATTGACTGCTTAAATGTTTAGAACGGACTGAGGGGAAATTGTTAGCTTTGTCTATTGGGTAGAGTGCCTTGCAGGTGTCCCATCGGATCACCACCTGTTGTGCATCCTTCGGAAGCACTAGACTGACATGTGCCTCTTGTAGAGCACTAGACTGATATATGCATCCTTCGGAGGCATTAAACAGATTATGTATATCCTATGGGATCACGAGACTGTAATGATGCATGAAACCTCTCAATAGGAAGTTAATAGTTTTTACCTCTAACGGGACTGGTAATGGGTCTCTTACTGGGTATATTTATACTCACTCTTTCATGTTTAATTTTTAGACAAGGGTAATACGAGAGGAAGACCGACGACGGATAAGAAGGATGTGTGGCTGCCATATGGAGACTTAGTTTTCTTAAAATTTGCTTTTGCTTATGGTTTTATTTTTATTTTTTTTTGTAATTGAACTGAGTTTATGGATAGTTATTTTGTAAACAGTACTTTTAGAATTTTATTTGTTTGAAATAGGTTTCTAACAACGTTTTCCTTGATCGTTATAATTTCAAATAAATTTCACCATTTTTATGTCAACCAAAGTGTTTTGTTTAAAATAATAACTTCAACTTAGATAGAAAAGTTGGGTTGTTACATAAAGTTAATCATGAATAGAGAAAATATTAAACCTATATGTGTAAGTTACAAAGAAGGAGTTGGCAAGCAAGGATGAGTTTAAGGATGATTAATCTAGTTTAATATTCATATAAATAAGCCTTCTAAATTATATAAAAAAAGGGTTAGATGGAAGATCTAAGTACTAAAGTTTTGTTAAAGAAAGAACATGCAAGAAGACGAGAGTTTCAAGTTAGGCGATAAGAAGGGATAAAAAAGGAAGAAAGTGTTAGTCGTTGGGAGTGACTTTTTCGAAAAAAAGAGTAGAGTTTCTCAAGATTTTTCTTTCAAAATCTAGTCAAGTTATGTGTGGTTTATTACATGTGTAATCTAACATATGATTTATATGAAAAACATGACTATTAGAAAACATATTTACAAGTTTAAGTAAGTATTTATGATGATGCTTGTATGTGAGTAAATCATTAGTTTTATTCCTATCAAGGGCTAACTATTATGTGCACATAAGAGTAGAAGGTTGCCTTGCATTGAAGAGTCTGCTTAGTAGAAGGATGGTTGAACGCGTTGATGTTGAAATTTATGTCATAAAACCTGTAGTTTGCAATTTAAAATCATGTTCTATTCAATAAAGTGGTTATCAAGAATTTGTTAGTAAAATTATATATTGTAATCTTGAATCCAATAAACTAAGGTCCCAAGTCTATCTTGAGTAAACTTGAACTTTATGTAGATACATAAACATGGATCAAGTTTGAGTATATAGTCCTAAACGGTTATGATTAAGTTCAAATTATTTGAATTAGGTGAGGAGAGAGAAACTAACAAGTATATGTGATATAGGTTGTTAATTATCTAATTAGAGATAGACTTTTATGTTTAAATAAGATTTAAATATTAAGATTATGAATGCGAATTCATACTCAGTAGCTCGAAAATGATGGAAATAGTCAAAGTTGTAAATGTCAAAATGTTGACTTTTAGATTTCAAAAGTCAAACTTTGACCAGCAATATTGTTAATTATGATTTGAATTTCAAGAAAATGAATGTGGATTCATACTTGGGAGGTTAAAGTTAGTCAAGACGACTTAAAATTGTAGAAAGGAAAAATATTGACTTTTGGTTTAAAATGTCAAAGTTTGACTTTGACAAATCACTATTTGCTCTTTGACCAAAGTTAGTGGAAAAATCTAACATTTTGTTGAATAATCCTAGTAACTCTAGTGGGCTAGGTGTTGCCACATTATGAAGACAACAAGCCCAATAATTGTTAAAGACGTGTGTGTGGTTGGGCCATGAGTTTGCATGTACATGCCACTTTGCATGTAAAATCATAAAATAACAAAGGATATAACAATGTTTTTAGGAGTCATCTTGAAAAATGGCAAAACTAATTTTTCTTTTGATTTTTAGCAAATGGCACTTATAGCACGTGCATGGTATTTTATAAAATACCAAAATACTCACATTCTCGAACTGTAATTTTTTCATCTCTCTAGTGTAATTAATCAGTGTTATGCATTTATGAGTATGTAATTATTTTCTACGTGTTAGAGATATAGCAACCTATGTCATAACATGTTCCTAATATCTTGGGAATCAACCAACTTAAGAGGACAACCTATCTACTAACTCTTAAGCAAGTAAGAGTGAATTTCGTCTTGCACCCTATGTCTCCTGCTATTCACCCATTTTACCTCTAATATGAGAAACTTATTGGGCTAGTGCTAAAGAGCTATCCTCACCTATGTAGATTTAAACTTAATCTCGTGTGAACAGAAGTTCATAGTTAGCTTAGGATTAAGATTAAGTTATCTAGGCCATCAATAATCAAAATAGTTAGTTTTAAACAGTAAACGACCTTATAACGTAAAAATGACTATTTCATTGTTCAGCCTTATGTGAACTATTTACATAGGATGCCCCCACTTCCATGTCTCTATATGAACAAATTAGGATCACATCGTGTGTACTAACTCTAAAGCGGACCGCATCCATAATATACTATAATAAGGCACCCAATTTTTATTCATATACTATAGACCGTTTTAGGCTATATACTCAAACTTGATCCACGTTTATGTCTCTACATAAAGTTCAAGTTTACTTAAAGTAGCCTTGAGGCATATTTAAGATTAGAGTATTCAAGTTCTCAATAACGACTTTATTGAATAGAATATGATTACAAACTACAAGTTTTAGAACATAAATTTCAACACAAATAACCAAATAATTATTTTCTATTAGTTGAATCTCAACAATTGATTTTATTTCAGAATAAACTTAATTGGTTGAATCTCAACCCTTAATAATTAAAAAATTAAAACTAGTTTTCATATTAAATCTAATTTTATTTTTGAAATTTGAATTTTTAAATTAAAATAGTCAATATGTCTTCATCTTGTCAACTGAGCTAATTTCCTGTCATGAACCCTAAACTTTCAAGAGTATTGGTCAATGGAAGATAGGATGAAAACAACCGTTATCATAACTTCCATTTGGGTGAAGTGCATGTCCCATTGAATTCATCTTTCAACCAACTTATTTTTCTAATTCAATCTAATCTTTTCTCCTGTTCTGAATATTTAATTTCTCGAATTACACTGCATCGTGATGGTTGCAACAATCCTCATGATTACTATTGTTGAAGACAAAGATGTATTGTGGTTGTTATCCCTTATTTCTAGTTCCTCTTATGATCATGCTTATGTTGTTATTGACCATGTCCTATCTTGTTTATCAAACTTTCCTATTTT
The DNA here is from genome assembly GCA_037974545.1 of Cucumis variabilis. Taxonomy (NCBI): domain Eukaryota; kingdom Viridiplantae; phylum Streptophyta; class Magnoliopsida; order Cucurbitales; family Cucurbitaceae; genus Cucumis; species Cucumis variabilis. The sequence continues at coordinate 11,602 of JBBPDI010071572.1, forward strand.
TGGTTTCTTATCAAGAACTTCAAATTGCTTACCCAATGTCGTTGATTTAGTAGATTTGGATTTGAGTTGTTGTAAACTTCTACATAAAGAATGTTCCATTTTTAGCAGCAAAGATGCATTAAAGAAACATGGGGTTGATGTTAGTTATCATATGCTTTCCTGCCTCCATTCTCTAATGTGTTGATTGAAAATATTCCAGGTATGTTTTATATTATAATTATAGTGTCATTAAATCATAATTATACAATATATCATCTGTTTATTGACCTATGGTTACTTTTTTATCTAACTTTTGATAGTTACATATACAACACAAAGAAGTAAATGATGATGCATATTCAAATACTATTTTATGGTCTTGCATGAGAGTGTTTTTCGTTTGTAATATTTACAAATTTTATGTGGCAAGTACATATGAAATTTGTTTTCATATGAATTTTATTATATTGATTATATATATACTTGAAATTTTATTTACTTATATATTTGCAATAATAATCCATAGCTACATTGTAATGATCAAATCATAATGTTCTTCTGTGTTTACCTTTGTGTAATTTTAAATAATAATAGTTGTTTAAATGTAAATTATTTTATCAATATTCTTTTTTTTATGTGTTTTTTGTTTTAGTGAGAACTCACTAATTTTTTTCTCAATGTTTCTAATTAAATTTGAACTAACTTATTCTAGAAATCTCTCTCTCTCTTTCTCTATGTACGTATATATGTACGTACGTACGTACATATGTATATATATACATATATAATTAGTTCAGTACCATTAGTTCATTACAATGGTGGAAAGGAATTACAAATAAAAAATTGTTGCATTAATTGTGTACAGAAAGACTTTTAAACCAAAACATGTTCATTTGACTGAATAACATTAATTAAATTATAATTTCTATCAATATTAGGGTTTGATGTCTATAAGTTGATGTTCATATAATTAAAGAAATAAAGTACCAACTAACATGATGTTGGGAGTGCCACAAACGTGTATGCTATTTTATACAAGACCAAAATACATAAATTTGCTAACTGTAATTATTTTAATATTTGCGTTCTTATCAAAAGTTACTCCAGTATAATTAATTTGTGATATGCACTTATGAGTGTAATTAATTTCAACGTGTTAATAACGTATCCAACCTCTATCATAACATCCTCCTAATATCTCAAGATTTAATAATTTTTTTGAATATTCTTGCAACTTTATTCATTTTTTATATTCCAAAATAATCATATAATTAATTTTTATTGGCTAAATCTCAATGCTTGTTTTTATTTCAAAATAAACTTAATTGGTTGAATCTTAACCCTTAATAATTTGAAAATTAAATTAGTTTCGCATTAGATGTTAATTTATTTTTAAATTTGAATTTTTAACTCATATACAATCTCTACATTGATTTGTTTTTCCTCATTCTCTTCTGTATCATCTTTAGTTTCTTGTTCCCCATTACATTTGAAATAATTGATTTTTTTAAAAGGGGAAATACATTTTCTTCACTAAGATTCATTTGTTTTAGATTTTTTAGTTCCTTTTCCAGTCAATCTATGTAGGTCTCAATCGATCCCTTTTAATTATAAAAAAAAGGTTTTAAAACGATTTTCTATTCTGTTTTTTCCAACTAAATAGGCTAAGACAGTGTGCTTTTTAGATGAAATCTCTCCAAATCACGTCTACATGTTCTTAATTAAATAATATAAATAATCTTGGAAAATAAAGAGCTAAAATTTCCCCTAAGAGACAAAGAAGATGCAACTTTTGTAGCTTTGTTCTTCCAAGTGAAAGTTTATGTTCTTCAACACCAAGTGTTTGAGATTGCGGGTTGTAGACTTTGAATATCTAAGATAGAAGATGGATAATAAAGATAGTGTTTGTGTGCTTCAAATGGAACCATATTTTGTTTATATTCTTCTTGAAAATGCATGATGAAGTTGTAGATGGAATTGAAACTTCAAATGGAACGGTAACTTGCAAAATAGAAGGTGGAGACTAGGATTTGCTTGTTTTATTGTAGAAAGATTAGGATTTGCCCGCTAAAGAAGATGGAATCCAAAAAGAAAAATGGAAAATGGAGACTAAGGAAGATGGAGAATCGAAAAACAAAAATGGAAAATGGAGATCACTGCAATGACGAGTCTGAAAAAAGGGAGATAATGAAGGGATGATTTTGATTGAACAAGCATGTAGGTGTAAATATGTTTTAACATTTATTAGAGTGTAATTATGTTTTATTTTAGCCTTTACACTCTACATATATAGGGGCACGTTGGGTTTTTGGAAATTTTTATTTATTTATTTCTTTTTTCATTTTACCATTTTTGAAAAAAATAAAAACAGATTTGCTATTTTTCAAAATAATAACTGTAAAATTGTTATTCTTCTAGTTGACCTTCAAATCATTATAAATATGAGTTATTGGGTCTAATTTGGAAGGGCTGACTGGGAATATAGCAAATTGCTACTAATTATTTAAGAATATAGCAAATCCTTAAAAGAATTGCAAATATGGCAATTTAATTAAATTTAAGGTAAAAGACGAAAATGCCCCTCAAATACACTTTACATATTCCTTCCGTCTTCTCTATTCTTTGTCTTCTGATTTTCTTTTGCGTCTTCGTCTTCTGATTTTCTTTTTCGATTTTGGTGTCTTCAAATAAGGTTTTCGGTTTCGTCTTCACATTCTCCATTTATCGTCTTCCCCTTTTTTTGCTTAAGGTTTTTGGCTTCACTTTAGGATTTTCGCTTCAGTTCACATTTTTTCGGTATGTATTCCTTCTGTCTTCTCTTTTCTTCGTATTTTGATTTTTTTTTGCCATTTTGGTGCCTTCAAATTAGGTTTTCCATTAACTCTAAAATGTTTGCGGTAAGGTGTGTTGGTGGATGTTTTAGTTTAAGTGTTATGTTTAAGTTTGATCTATCAATAATACGTTCTATCATTGATAGACCTGGAATATGTTTAGTAAATAGTTTAGTTTAATGTGCATATTTTGTGTGGGATGTTGCTTATGGTCTATTAGTGATATGTTTGGAGGATGTTGAACTTGTTTCTTTGGCATGCTGAACTATTTTCATTTTGTGTTTTGATGCTTAGGGATATGGTCTATCAGTGATATGTCTGTATCAGTGATAGACTTGAGGGATGTTAAGTTTGTTTGCATTGATGTTTTAGTTCAATTTTCATTTTTCTATATGTTATTGCTTATGGTTGTCTATCAATGATATGTTTCTATTTTTGATAGACTTGATAAAGCTTTAGGTGTGTTAGTGGAGGTTTTAGTTTAAGTGTTATGTTTAAGCATGATCTATCAATGATACGTTCTATCATTGATAGACCTGGAATATGTTTAGTAAATAATTTAGTTTAATGTGCATATTTTGTGTGGGATGTTGCTTATGGTCTATTAGTGATATGTTTGGAGGATGTTCAACTTGTTTCTTTGGCATGCTAAACTGTTTTCATTATGTGTTTTGTTGCTTAGGGATATGGTCTATCAGTGATATGTCCGTATCAGTGATAGACTTGTGGGATGTTTATTTTGTTTGCTTTGATGCCTTAGTTCAATTTGTATTTTTCTATATGTTGTTGCTTATAGTTGTCTATTAGTGATATGTTTCTATTATTGATAGACTTGATAAAGCTTTAGGTGTGTTGGTGGATGTTTTATTTTAAGTGTTATGTTTAAGCATGACCTATCAATGATACGTTCTATCATTGATAGACATTGAATATGTTTAGTAAATAGTTTGTGTTGTTTCTTGATCTATCAATGAACTTATTTCTTTGGCATGCTAATCTGTTTTCATTGGGTTGATGTATTTATTTTAATTTTAATAGATGGATAAGAAAAAATTCACTATGGAAAGCGAACCAAATGAAAAAGGGGTAAAAAGAGCCTCAATACATGAAGGTTCATCAAGCAAAAAAAAAATTAAAAAAGAAAACGTATCCCACTGTATATATATATATATTCTAAGTTACTATATTGCATAATTATAACAATTATTTTGCCTTAAACAGGAAAAACAACTAATTATTCCTAAAGAAATGTGGAAGTCTCCCTTAAGAATCATAGTGTATTGTAATCTACAAACTATAGACCATATTATTGAAAGTTTATCACCTAGTTGTCTAGATTTGTTTAAGGAAGGACCAATTGCATACTTACTAAAACTGAAAATGACCAAAATACCTTTACAACTATGAGCACAATTAATTAGAAGACAATGTGTCTCAACAGACAACAATGTTATTCTTTTCAACATTGAAGGTAAAACTGTGGAGTTTGGCTTGCAAGATTTTTGTTTGATTACAGGGTTAAATTGTGGTGAATACCCTATTGAGGATGTTTTAGGTACAACGGAAGAAAATGAGTCAATGGTTAAAAAATTGATTTTCAGAAATAATACTTCCATTAGTAGATAACAATTGAAGACTGCTTTTAACTATCACTGTAAAACCTGCAGTGATGAACAAGAACTAGAAAAATTAGCCAATCTTTACATCTTATACAATGTTTTGATTCCTAGACAAAATCACAATATTTTTTATTTGAAACATGTAAAAATGTTGGATGATAAAGAGAAGTTTAGGAGTTATCCTTGGGGAAGGTTGTGTTATAGTTTGACAAAGCAATTCATTCAAAATGCTGTAAAATCCAAAAAGAAGTCTAAAAGCTCAAAATCAGAATCTAAATCGTGTGCCTTTCTACAAGGCTTCCCTATAGCTCTTGCTTATTGGGCATACGAAATACTTCCTCAATTTGCTAATGGATATGTGATAAGAATAGGAAAGGCTGCCCAAGAATATTAAATTGGGAATCCAGTGTATAAGTAGATTGGTAAGATCTTAAAGCCAACGTGTTTATGGAAAAAAAATGTAAGTTTTTAATTTGTTTTCTTTTTTAGTGTTTTCTAAATTTGTCGTTAATAAAAGTGATATCTATTATTGAAAGATTGTGA
>JBBPDI010071585.1:0-16566 GCA_037974545.1 Cucumis variabilis
TATATATTTACATATACATACATATAAACACATAAATGTTGAAAAAAAACAAGAAGAAACGACCTTAAAATGATGGTTGGAACGGCGGCGAAATCTCCTCTTCTCTCTTAATCTACCCGCGGCACGAATGAACATCACCGAATGAATTTGGGTTATATAGGCAGGACTTTCCGCGACGTACTCGAAAACGTCGAGGAAAAGACTTATCTCCGATGCCGCGTCGTGGAAAGTTTAATTTCCACCACGATCGGCGACGTGACGTTGCAATATATCCTAATAAATTCGTAACATCGCATCGCAAGACGTCGGTATTTTGCAACGTCGCACTGATTCACGTTGCGAAAAGCTGGCACGGATATCCACCTTTCACCTTTCTGCGACGTTGGCGGTGCCACATCGAGGAAAGTCTGATCGTTGGATATCCATGCCAGCTTTTTGCGATGTCACGTCACGGAAGGTTTACCATACAAATTTAAATCTTCAGGTTTTTGCGACGTTATTTCACCCCACGTCGCGAATTATGGATTATTCACGATGTGGGGCCTCGTGACATCGTGGAAAGTTTACCATACGAGTTTAAATCTTCAGTCTTTTGCGACATAATTTCACCCCACGTCGCGAATACTGAATTATCCGCAACGTGGGGCCTCGTGACGTCACAGAAGGTTTACCATACGAATTTAAATCTTCAAGTTTTTGCGACGTCATTTCACTCCACGTCGCGAATACTGAATTATCTGCAATGTGGGGCCTCGTGACGTCGCGGAAGGTTTGCCAATCGAATTTAAATCTTCAGGTTTTGCAACGTAATTTCACCCCACATCGTGAATACTGAATTATTCGCGACGTGGGGCCTCGTGCGTCGTGGAAAGATCACATAATATTTAATTAATTAAATATACCACGACGTGTGCTAGCGCTGCATCGTGGAACATCCTATACGATGACGTATCACTCGAAATGTTGCTAAAGGGTTGTTTACACCGACGTCCGTTAAAGCAACGTCTTTTTATGCGTCGCGAAAAGTCTATTTTCTTGTAGTGTATTCATGAAGATTCCCATACACTCTCAATTAATTTCCATTCTATCAATTGCCAAAGCTAGTGGCTTACGACAGTGTATGGTCCTCCAAGAAGACAAGACAGAGATCTATTCTGGGAAGAGCTCGATCATATAGCAACGCTTTGCTCTAATTGTTGACTAATTGGTGGAGACTTTAATGTTTGCAGAAACAGATATGAAACTACATCTACAAATACAACTTCTAGTAGTATGGACAGGTTCAACAATTTCATCAACAAGCACAACTTACTGGACCCTCTCCTAACCAACAATAAGTTCATTTGGTCTAACCTCCGAGCAAGTCCAACTTGCTCAAGATTATACCGTTTCCTATATTCAAAAGATTGAGAATCAGTTTTCAACCATCATTTCTCCAGAACTTTGACAAGAACCATTTCAGATCACTACCCTTTAATCTTAGAATCAAAACAGGTTCAAAGAACTCTGGCCCCTTTCAAATTAAATTTGGAGATCCTCAAGAACAAAAATTTAAAAAGGTGGTGGAACAATACTTCTATCCAAGGGCACCCATGACATACTTTCATGGAAAGACTGAAAGTTCTCTCGAATTTTATTATAAAATGGCATTCGGATAACAAATTCCAGTCTTGCGTTCTAAAGAAAAAGCTTATCAAAGAGTTGTAAGATATTGATAAGAAAGAAACAAATAATTCTTTTGGTGATCTGGACAGCTTTAGGAGACTTGCTATAAAGTCAGAGCTTGGAGAGATCAAGCTAAATGAAGCTAGGTACTAAAGTCAAAGAGCAAAAAACTTATAGATCAATTATGGAGATGAAAACACAGCTTTCTTCCACAAAGCTTGCTCTTTAAGGCAAAGAAAAAACTTCATCACAGAAATCACAGAAGAAAATGAAAATATTCAAGGTTCTTCTCATCAAATTGAGAATTGCTTCTGGAAACACTTCAAGAAAATCTACAGTTCCAGTAAAAAGCTTGAGTTTTTTATTAACAACCTAAACTGGAGACCAATAGAGCGAAATTGTCACAACTATCTCTGTGCCCGTTTTAATGAAGTTGAAATAAAAAGCATAATCGTTTCCTTCAAGAATAACAAAGCTCTAGGCCCAAACGGTTTTCCTATGGATTTCTTCAAAAATTCGTGGTCCTTCCAGAAGAATGATATCATGGAATTTTTCGATGATTTCTATTCGAAATGAGTGATAAACAAAAATGTCAATCGCACCTTTTTGGCTATGATTGCAAAGAAAAAAGACTTCTCTTCGCTGACTGATTTTAGGCCAATAAGCCTCACCACATCGCTGTATAAATTACTTGCAAAAGTGTTAGCAAATAGAATAAAAAGAATGTTGCCAAGCACTATTGCAGAAAACCAATTTGCCTTTGTGAATAACAAACAAATCACAGATGCAATCCTTTCAGCAAATGAAGCAGTAGACTACTGGAAAGCTAGCAAACATACAGGTTTTGTGATAAAACTCGATCTTCAAAAGGCTTTTGATACTATTAACTGGAAATTCATTGACTTCATGCTAATCAAGAAAAACTTTTCGCATCGTTGGAGAAATTAGATTAAAGCTTGCATCATAGGAGCTCATTACTCTATTATCTTAAATGGCCAACAAAAAGGCAAAATTACTCTAAAAAGAGGCCTAAGACAAGGAGATCCTCTTTTTCCTTTCATCTTCGTTCTAACAATGGATTACCTCGGTGCTTTATTGAATCATTTAAATTCCTCAAAAGCCATCCAAGGTGTGGTTTTCAAAAATAACAGCAGCCTAAATCACATCCTCTATGCAAACGATGTTCTGATTTTTGTCGAAGACAACAATAAGGCCATCTCAAACTTAAGGTGTGCACTTGGTTCCTGGTTTATCCATTAATAAAAACAAATCAACAATAAGTCCTATCAACGTCTCAAATCCCCATTGCATGTTGGTGGAAAACGAGCTCCAACTAAATCTGGAAAATCTCCCCATAGTGTACCTTGGCACTCCTTTAGGTGGCAATCCTAGCTCGCTGGGTTTCTAGGATAATATTATTGTTAAAATCCAAAAAAAGCTCAATGGTTGGAAGTACGCTCAAATCTCTAAAGATGAAAGGTACACTTTTATTCAAGCTAGCATTTGTAGTCTTCCAACTTATCAACTTTCAGTGTTCAAAGCCCCTTCTACTATTTATAAAAAGATTGAAAAAATCTGGAGGAATTTCCTTTGGGGCTCAAATTCGGACAACCTTACTTATTCCAATTCCCATCCGATTAACTTGGATTTGATTACCCGCCCAAAGGAAAAAGGAGAATTGGGGATCTCTAAGCTCAAACACACAAATTTTGCTCTCCATTGTAAATGATTATGGCATTATCTCTCAGAGCCAAATGCTTTGTGGCAGAAGATTATTAGCGCTAAGTACTCGGGAGACTATATCGGAGACCTACCGGATTATGGAAAATTTTGTAGCGCAAAGGCCCGTTGGATGTCCATAATAAAAAACAAATTGTGGTTCGAAAGAAATGTCAATTGGCAAATAAACAATGGAGAGAATTTATCCTTTTGGCATGGCAAATGGAATGAAAACAGTCCCATAGCAATTTCCTATCCAAGACTCGATACTCTGTGTATCTCAAATCACGATACTATAAAAGAAGTCTGGAATCAAAACTCAAATGACTGGGATATAAAACCCAGAAGACCCCTTAACGATAGAGAATCCTTTCTTTGGGCTGTGTAATTTCTATCCTACCTAAGCCAAACCTTCTAAGAGGCAACAACAAACCAATTGACTTCAGGATAGAAACAAAGGCTTCTCAACGGTCTCGGTGAAAAAGGCTTTACAAGACACTCCTCAACATCCTCTAAGGTTTGAGTATAAAAAAATCTTCGATACAATTTGGACTTCGGCAATTCCTAAGAAATGCAAGTTCTTCCTTTGGACAGTCTTCCATAGGAAAATAAACACAATGGAAATCATCCCAAAAAAGTGTAAGTCCATGTGTTTGAATCCAAATAAATGCTCCTTATGCTATGCAAACAGCGAAGACTTTGATCATCTCCTTTTCGACTGTAGCATTACTAAAACTTTGTGGAACAAGTTGAACGATGTGCTCGGAGAACCTTTAAGCATCAATAACTTTTCCTCATTCAGAAGCAAAATTTCAAACCTGAAGGAAACGAACAGAAGAAACGTCTTAAGATTTAATGCGATAGCTAGCCTCATTTGGACCATATGGTTGGAAAGAAACAAAAGAATCTTCAAAGGAAAATCTTGTTCTGTTATTAACCTTTGGGAAGATATTTGTAATATCACAGGATTGTGGTCAATGAGACAGCTTGTGTAAAGAGTATGATCCTTATACCATTTCTCTTAACATTAGAGCTTTGTTAGATTAGGTTGTTCTTGGCTTCCCTCTAACCTTTCAACCTTGTATCAAAACTCTTTGTTAATAGATAATGGCCCCCTTCCTAGGTCTCCCCTAGTTTGGTTGGGTCCAGTTCTTTCTTTAAAAAAAAAAAGTGATATATTTGGTACACATATTCAATAATCACTTGATAATAGTCACTTGATACACCTTAGACACTTCATGTATAGTTGATAAATCTGATACACATATTTAATATACATAAATATCAAAAAAAAATTAAGTTAATGACAATTAAGTAAATATGTCTAATATCATTTTGATAAATACAACAATGTGACATTCATTTGTAAAATAAATATGAAAATGATTTTTAAGATGCAAGAGCAATGAGTGAGTTATTATAATCTTAGATTATTATAGTTGACTTATAATATTAGTTTGTGTTTTTTGTGTATATTATTTTAATTTAAATTATAATCGTATGTGTTTTGGATTTATATTTTTACAATAAATATATATTTTTCTTTTCTCAATCATCAAATATTTAGAATATTAAGTGCATTGTGTATATTTAGAATAAAAGCATATATTAAAATTTACACATTTAAAATTACTAGATTAATGAATTTTTTTTTCTTTTAAAAAATAAAAATTAGATCGTGTATATCATGAATTAAGATAATGGCCTATGTATATACATTCAGTTGAATGACGTTTAAAGAAAATTGCATTCATGATTAATATATTAGCATCAATATCACCATATTTTTTTTGCAAATGTGCCAAAAAATACATAAATTTAGCAAATCAAGTTGATTTTTGTTAATATATTTTTTTAATTACCAAAACTACCGTTAATAGTTCCAAATACATACACTTTCCCTTTTCTTCCCTCCTTGCGACACCAGCAAAAGTCCTTTTTCGTCTTTTCACAAATCAGTTCAATTTCAAGCTGATTTTGTGAAAATTCAAGTTTTGCATTTTCTTTCTCTTGCACTTTCTGTTCTTTCGTTCCATCCACTCGAAGTTTGATTTGGTTAGATTTCAAATTTTCTACTGTTCACACGAGATTTTAGAAGAAATGTAATTTGTGAAATTAAACTTTATATATTGATTTGTATAATGAATACACTTTCTAATATATTTTTTTTATGTTTTCTCTCTGATACAAGTTAAATTTAGAACTTTTTGGTCTTCGACTTTCAAAATGTTGGAGTTGTAACGCAAGAGTTTCGATCTTCGATCTTCTAAAATCCAAATAAAGTTTAATCTTTCAAGTCTTTAATTTTTTAAAAGATGTTAATTTCGAAGTTGATGAAAACTTGCACGTCTTTAGAGTTTTTAGAAGTTTAAGTCTTCAATCAAATATCTTTAAAATGAATGGAAATGACTAGAATTTCCATGGGTTTTAAGGTGGTCTTGAGCTCATTTGTTTGGTGGGCTTGGGTTCGGTCTCATTTGACTGGTGAGTTTGGACCCATTTGCCTCTTGGACTTGCAGTTTGGCTTTGACTCATTATCCTTTTTTACCTAATTTTTATATTTAGGACCTCAATTGGGTTGAACATGATAAAACTTAATTACCAAAATTCAATAAAATTAGAATGATTTAAACAAAATACCTAAATTTACTAGAAAATTTCACAAATGTCCTAAGTTATTATTTATTTTCGTGATTAGGTTTTCGTATATTTTTAGAACAATTATAATCTTATCATAATGATTAATTATATATAATTTTCAAAATTAAATTAAATTATTTCCTTATTTATATTATACTTAATTTATTACGTAAATGATAACTTCCTTAATTATTAAAACATATATATTTGAATTTATTAATGGAATATTTATTACATTTACAATAATTTAAATATTATATAAATTATTATGTTATATGGTAATAATATTTTTAATTATACTACAAAATAGTTATTTTCAATTTCATGCCCAAACCAAAAGCTTTTTTTCTAACGATCATCAATTCTAGCGTCGACTTTCTTTTCCAATTTGTATTTCAAAAAATTATTTTCTTCCCTTTCGATTTGTTACAGAATATACAATTAGTCTTTTTTTTTTCCTTTCATTTTTCATTCCGTATATCTTTTTTCTTCCGTTTTTAGCTAGTATATATTTTTTTCTTAAAAAATTTGTTCTTCTTCCGTTCCATAGCATATATTTTGGTCATGTTCCTTCTATTTTGTTTAATTTTTTATTATTCAGTCCATCTTCCTCTCATGCTCAACATATAACTTTTATTAAATGTCCCGTTATTATAGTATACCACCGAATAATAAATTTATGTTTTATCACATATATACTACTGCATATATTTAATAATACATATACATATTATTTTTTGTGTTGTGTGATTTTTTCTTATTGCGTATATATACCAATATATACACATATTATATATCCATTCAGTATTTTTTTTTATTTTATACATATATGCTACTGAATAATTCATTTATGTTTTATGATTTGTTACATATTTATGTATTCAATAATACATACATAGATTTTTTTCCATGTTTTGTAATTTTTTCTTACTACATTTATATACCGTTGTATACACAGATTATGTATTTGATCAATAATTTTTTTAAATTCTTACACATATACTACTGCATAATACATATATTTTATGTGATTTGTTACATATATACTACTTCATATATTCAATAATATATAAATGATGTTATCTTCAATATACTCGATATACTCTAATGTATTTCAAAAGTGAATTTCTTACTGATCTTAAATTTTTGCCAAATTTTTTTCGAAAGATCATTATACCAGTCGGTCGTCGATGTTCTTCTCCTTCACCACTTATACTTCCCCCAATCTTCTATTATTCGGCGTCTTTTGTGAAGAAAATAGAATCAATATTCAACGTATTTGAAGAATGAAACTTTTACTTTTTTTTTATTTTCTAAATCGTAACCCACGTCCCTGATTTCTCTCCTTGTCGGTCCATCTTTTATAAACAAATTGATATAAGAACTTTTCATTCATAAAATATACACCGTATTATTCAATATAAACTATTTAGGTGGAATATATGAAAAATAATGTAAAATGAAAGAAACAATTGATGGAGAGAGAGATTGAAAAGTGAGAGAAAGATCGAGAGGGAAGATTTTTTGAACAAAATCACCAAATAAAAATAATTAAGGGAAATTTTTTATTATAATATTGTCATAATATAATTAATCACTTACCATATTTACATAAGATATCTAATAAATGCAAATATTAATCACAGTCCACTTTTCTTTTTTTTCTTTTTTTCTTTTTTTAATATATTATTAATAATAAAGATGGATAAATTAATCTTTGGACTTATATTTGTGTAAAATATTAGTCAATTTAGAACACTTCTTAAAAATTTAGAAAATTTAGGTTAATCTTGTAATATGGTATTTTTTTTATTTTATAAATATTGATGTGACAGAATTTAATTGAGTCAAATTTTCTGCTCAACATCCCCAATTAATCTCAACCAGTTAACAAAGACTCTGCCATGGAACTCTAACCAGCCTGAAGCCTAATGGTGATTTAAAAATCTCTCCAAAAAAAATCTACATAAATTTGTTTTTGTCTCTCTACACTCCTTGCAGCGACTTCTCTTATATATTGGAAGACCCTAATGATGAAGATGGTGATAGTTACAAAATTGCCACTCATTAAGAATTTACTTAAATGCCATTAGGCATAATTACACAATTGCCCATTAACTTAAATCACCTAAATATGTTGCAATTTAATTTTCAGCCCTTCTTTAAATTTAGCTTGTGATCGTTTATATCTCATTATTATTTTATTCCTATTTGATATTTAATAGTGTTTTATTTTTTATTTAATTGTCATGTGATTGATATATTGTTGTGATATGTGGTTTTTAAGTGATTTTCATTAGATATTAAGTCTATTTGTCTGTCATGTATTATTAATTTATGTTGATAATACAGTTGCTAATTAGATTGTCATGTAATTTTCATTTTAATATTTGATATCATGTGATTGATATCTAATTCCTATTGGATTATCATTATTAGTATTATCTGATTTTTATTTGATCAACCTTTGTTCAACTTCGCACTTATGTTCGAGAACACTAAAATTAAGAGAATTTTTTTTGTTCTTAGGTCTTCAATCTCAGAATAAGATCAGTTTCAATATTCAGAACTTTTCATCTTTAGAGCTTCAACTTTGGGTCTTTAAAGTTTTAGAACTTTGGAAGTTCAGCATTTGATTCCTCAATTTTCTCTCTCAAGGCCCTCCAATATTTGAAAATCCACCCATCATTGAGATTTGGACTAGACCAAAAGTTGGGTTTGGACTCCATTCTTAATCATTTCACTAGATCCTTCTCCATGAACGAGAGATGTTGGACGTGATAGTCACCTTTTGAAGCACAATTTGAAAAATAATTGTGAGTTAATTGTGACATATACGTATAAGACGTAATATATTGGAAGAAGTAAACTTTTAGAGTGAGATATTTATTCTTGTTTGCGAATTATTTCAAATATTAGTATTTTCACATTATACACACACACCTCTCTAATGCTTTGCTAAAACCCAACCACACTCCACCTGTGGCACATGCCTTTGCCTCCCCCACGTTTCAAACCCTTTTAATCTTCGTTTTGTTTTGTTATATATTTTTCACACATAAATAGTTTTCCCAAAATACAGAAATTGACAAGAACAATAATAAAATTAATACCCTCCAAAAACAATATCTCCAAACTTTACATAAATGCTGTATTCATTTTAAATGTGTCAAGCGTTGCAATTTGAACATCCTATAAGTTGTTCTTATTTGGAAATATTTATTAGAAAAAGACATTATTGTTTATATGCCTTTCATGGCAAAAAAAAATGAGGATGATGAAGTTTGAGATATTAGAAATGACAAAAACAATAAATAAAGAAGGAAGTGTTATTGGAGACAGAAGTAGAGATTTGGGTTTGGGTGTGGGATCAGGGAGGACAAAAAGGAACAGCTAAAGACCAATATGATGCTGAGAATTGTAACGACGCTTTTAAGATATTGCCATAGCCTCTCACTGTTTATGTTTCCCATTCTAATGTCAACCACACAATTTCCTTTTGCTTCTTAATTAGGTTAAACTTTGTTATGAATGTTTTCTAATATCTCTACAAAATTTGCCAAGTATCCCAATTTGCTTTTGGGAGAGTTGTAAATTTTGATTTTTTTTAGAAATCGGTACGTTTTCAAGAGATGTTTTTAAAAAACTTAGAATATTTTCCTCAATATTTTAGGAAAATAATTTTATTTTAGTTTATTAAGGGATAATAAATCCCTATTCCCCACTTTTTCCAGTAAGGAGTCGTTGGTTTGGAGAAATATCCATTGCAATATATAAACTACACAAGTTTGTTGTTTGATTTGGCTTTATTTTGGTGGACCTTTGCACATTGTGTGCTCCAAATGAAAATTCCTTTGCTTTTGCAAAAACGATCTCATCCAATGAGCTGAACTCTTCAAACTCTTAGATTTTTTTTCAAGGATTTTTTATGTTCTAGTGGTTTTTGTAACAAAAAGAAACAAAAATTGGATTTAATAAGATTATTGAAATGATACGATGATGATCATTATTAGATCATGACATGGACAGTTTAAATCATTACTTTTGCAATAATCCATTCGTATACATAAGGTTTACTTTATATATATATCTATATGATGATGTGATTAAATGTTCAAAGTCTCATTTCATTTAGTGTGATGAATTTTAGATGATTAGGGAGTTGATACTATTTAAAAGAGCCTGATTAAATTGATAATGAAACTAACTAATCCTATTGAGAAAACAAATTATTTCTTTTTTCTTTTTTTGGGTATACTTAAACTAATGGAGAGATCGTACCATCTATTTTTAAATGGTTGATCATTGGTATCTTTATCTAAAAGTTAATTATTGAATATTCAATTTGTAAGAAACTTTAATTTAATTAATTAATTAATATTATCCACAAATATATAGAGAGGTAGTTTACTTATATAGACGTTCTAATTTTATCTTCAACTGGAAAATTCTTTAATTTGTGAGGAATTCATAAAGTCTCAAGGCTGTGATATGAAGGGCAATTCAATTTTGAGTTCACTTTTGAGTTACCATCGCTCTCAGGGTAAAGTAAAAATAAATTCAAGTCTCATAAATCATGGCCTCAACTTTTTCCCAACAACTAAATCTTAATATTTCTTCTCAATTGTATATCAAACCATTAATTTCTCATAAAAAAATGAAGGTTGTTTAACACACAATAAAATTTTGTTAATTACAACATTTCTTAAAGACATTAGAAAACTAAAAACTAGAACAGAACATGGAGTCTGTATAACCCAATTTAGTGCAATACCACCTACGTTTAGGGTGTAGTGTGTCCATATAAAGTCAAACAATTTCAACAATGTACTTATCTATAAATAAACAACTACAGTGACACTCAAATAGCTCATAGATCCACTTAGGCTCCTCCTAAGTGTGAAACTTCCTTTTAGTGAAACTTAGACTCCCCGTATGTGTGAGATCCCCTTACCTTCGACACTTTTAGGCTCCCTCCTAAGTATAAGGATACTAGTGAATGAACACTTGAGCTCCTCCCTACTTCTTCTCTACTTGTATCTTTCCATTTTTCTTGTAAATATCTCTTCAGCGTTATGAATTTAGGCTTTTCTAAGTTAGAGAATCTCTTCTAAAGAGATGAGGTCTTAGGGCTCCCCCTAAGACCAACAGATCTTCTTTTAAGCACACTTCAAGAATAAACAGCGACACAACTTCAAGATCAACAAGTTAAGGACTCTAAATCGAACTTCAATCACCATAAAAAACCAGTACTCATTTTGAACGAATCGATATGATTTAGAAAATCACTCAAGATTAACAATGGTGAAATCACCACAATCATCACTTGTGTTGGTCAGCACACACACAAGACAATGCTTGTCTTGAATATTCTTTCAAAAGACAAACCCTAAAGTGAATTAAATCATCATATATGTTTTGGTAGGGTTGAGAATATATTGAGAAAATAATTAATAATATTATGCAAGGAAGGATACAGCAAATCATAAAATTTGGAAAGTCCTGCTGCTATAGATATAAAGGAAAGAATATTCTGCAGATGTTTCTGTTTGTCGTGTAACAATGTCCCAAACAATGTCATGGCTTGTTGTATGACATGCTGCAGATCACAAGAAAGCACACTAGCAAATATGCATTATACATATTAACATTAAAGCAGCCTATCTCAAGGCAAAATCAACACTGAACATAACTTAAAACATTGATATTCAAGTTTCTGTAATAATTAAGTCAATCAAACTCCAATAACAAAGGCCCTAATACCATCTAACATAAAACCATAAATAGAAGTCACATATACATATACATATAGATTCGATAAGGTCGTATGATACACTTTAAAGATACTGGTCGACCATAACACTTGAATTGACTAATATTTGTAGTTCTATTCATGAAAAATTGTTCAAATAACTCTTTCTAACTAATGAATAAAAAGAAATTTATGCATTTTTTTAAAGAAAAAGAAATACTAAAAGAAAATAATTTAGTGTGTATACAAAGATATCTCAACTAGATTGACACACCGATAGCACTTTCAATCATCTCTCGATCCCAAAAGTAATTAATATGAAAATTTAAAGAGAAATTAGTAATTGTGATTGATTTTAATATATTTACGAATGTATATTAAATTATGATATTTCATATTTATGATTAAAATCATATTCATACACAAAACAATAAACATATTTCCACTACGCCTTGATGTAAATAGTTGTATCATGATGAAATATTACTTTTTAAAGGATACATTGAGATTTTACCGATAGCTCAAATATGCTAAATCTAGTAGTACTACTCCTTTCCATTTCTACAAAAGAATAGTGAACACTGTTTTTTGGATTGATGAGACAATAAATTAAAGAAGAAGTGCAATTAAATTCTCACTTTTTAAAGGCAGATAGATACTACATTACAATGGAGGATATCCTCTAAAGTCATTGTCACTACCCATATATAAGATTTGAAATAAGAATTGATGGGTAATTAAAGATATCAAATATATTCATTACTCCCAAATATCAAATTATCTCATCTCCTTCCTCTCATGTGGCTGCTATTTCTTGTATTGAAACAAAATCTATGGACCCAACTTTGTCCTCAATAAAAAAAAATGCATATACACCAAATTAATTGAACCCAATTTTTGAGAACAAAAATTAAAAGCATCCCACCTTCATTTCACCTTTCCCCCAACATTCACATGGCCATGTACCCACTACAAAAACCACTTTTTCATTCATAAGTATAAATATAAATTGACACCAAAGTTTTCTTTCATTGCAACATCCCAAACCAGAAAAAAGAAACATGGTAACTCCAAAAACCCTAATTAAGCTAGCTCGTAAGTGGCAGACGGTTGCCGTGGCCGGGAACGGGCGGCGGAGGATCTCACTGCCAAGAACAAGAATCTCCTCCTCTGTGGCAAACAAAGGCCATTTTGTGGTCTACACGGTGGACCAAAAACGGTGCGTTTTGCCCATATGGTATTTAGGAAACTATGTTTTAAAGGAGTTGTTGAAGATGTCGGAGGAGGAGTTTGGGTTGCCTGCGGATGGACCGATAAAGCTGCCGTGTGAGGCGGCGTTTATGGAGTATATCGTGTATTTGATCCGACGACGTGTTGACCTTGAAGTCCAGCAAGCTCTGGTTTTGTCGGTTGCTCCAGCTGTGAAATGCTGTTGTGATTCTAGTTTGTTTTCGTCAGCAGCGCCGGTGGCTGAAAATGACCGGCCGGTGATGATTTGTGGGTTTTGAATCTTTTGATATATTATTTTTTGTGAAGGAATTTGAACCTTTTACTAATCATAATTATTAACTTATTTAATCAAACTCATTAAGATTGAGTGATTTATATATACTTTTTTGTTTAGTATCACAATGTACCTCCGGCCTCTAGCAACAAACACATTAATACTATTGAATCATACGATATATATATCCTTTGAATTACATATATTTATAATTTAAATTACATAACAATTAGATTGGATATCATATAATATGCATTTGGAGATATTTGAGAGGAATTTTGAAGTATTTTTTGTTAGTTCAATAATTTAGGAGGTGCATATCAAATCATTCATATTTGAACTGGTAACTGACATGTATTTAATTTACCCATTAAGTCATTTTTGAGATTGACAAACTTCTTAAAAGAGTTTTATTGCTTTGCTTGAAAAGTTCGAGTGTTACGTTAGCGTTAGCGTTAGCGTTAGCGTTAGTGTTTGTTAAAACATTGAGATAAATGGAATCTCTTTGTTTTAACAAGAAACCAAACAGATAAAAGAAGATTATTTGGTGTATCCAAACATTTTAATTAGTTTAACGTATTCTTAAGCACTTTCATCATGTCTCGTATCCAAAATATTGCTTTGTTTATATTTCTATCGATCTTCATGCTTTTGTAATCAATGTTGATTTGGGTCTACTGTGTATCTGAACTTAACTCCCTTATATGTTTGTATTCTCCTTTATGCTTTAGATGAATATTTTTTTGAGAGATGATGGAGAGGGTGTTATAAAAATGTTCATTTAGTAGAGATGTTTGAGTAAACCGCTGACCCAACTTATTATTTTTTTTTAAAAAAAAATCTTGTTTTCTTCTAAAACCATGAGTTTTAAAACTGATTTATCTCTCCTATATATCTTACGTACACGTGTTCATGATTTGATTTAAAAAATGAATTGATTTTAGTTCAACATATTCTAAATACTTGTATCTTTTTTTAATAAATTGCAAAATCTATTACCAAAATAAAATATCCCACCATTGCTTTCAATTATGTTTGAATGAGATTGTAGTCAAAGTCAAAACAAATTATCCCTCTCCTCTCCCAATTTCAATATCTCTCACTAATGAAAAAAAAATGGGTTATATATAATCTTATTCTCATTGAATTACGTTACATTTTTCAATTTTTTTTAAGAAAAATTTGTTAAAAATAAAAAAACAAAATTGACAAAATATTTAATAAATATTTTTTTCTTTTTAGGTTTCCTCCAGAGAGTAAATAGTTTGTTGTTTTATTTATATTTGGAAAACCCATTTTTTAATTTAAAATGTTCAATTTTTATTTTCAATTTATGTTGAATAATTTATATGATTGTTTCAAATTTAACAAAAGAAAATAATTTATTTATATACGTGCATTTACTCATTTACACATATAAGCAAAATGCAAGATAGACAAAATATTGTCAATATTTAGAATAATTATCCTAAGGCAGTGGCATATTGAGAACTTCAGGTTAGGGCACAATTTAATATTAGAACCTTGTGGATGAATCTGTATTTACATATAGTCCATATACTGTAAAATGTGTATGATGGGTTACTATTTTATTTTGCGTCTAACAATTTTGATGGTTTCAAGTTAATGTCCAATAGAATTCTCTTCCATGTATATTAAGAAATGTGCAAAAATGCAACTCTATCTAACTATTTCAATTACATACGAAATAAGGGATAAACTATTATTTTATCTCATGAAAAAAAATTGATTAATCAATAGTCAAAGTCTCTTAAAAGACTAAAAAAAAAAAAAAAGTATGTATGATATGAAAAATATAACATTCTATTTTGGTCAAAATATCTTAGATTGGTTCTAAATTTCTACTTGTTTATCATATTGTTAAACAAATTAAAAACACACACAAACTATAAACTATGGGGTTGTGGAATGATTCAAAGGAATTATTTCGATGGAATATATATATTTGATGGAATTGCTTTGAAGCGAATTTAAAGATATAATTAATTGGTTTAAAGCACAGTATTAATCAAATATTTGAATCTTCCTTTCACATATATTTTGTTATGTTATAAAAAAACAGATTTTTGTTTTTTAATTATCTCCATTGTTCATACTTAAGTCCATCGTTTTGGATAAAATCTTATTTGTACCGTTTTGTGCTTACTTCAGTTAGTAGAACAATCGATTTTTAGTTTTAAATTTTACCAAAATTTTGAATTATCAAACTTTAATTTAAATTCTAATTCTAATTTCAAAAAACTCGTCATTAAAATTTAATTTCTTCCAAGGACAAAAAAAAGAATATATTATTAAAAGTTGTTTAGTTGTTTGTCTGTTATCTGTTATTCTTCTGTTGTAATTAGTTAGACAGTTTTCTGTTGCATTAATCTGTTAGGCAGTTTTCTTACCACCAAGCACCTATAAATAAACTTGGTTGATGTAAATATTGAATAGTAGAAAATAAAGTACTCACTGAAGTCATTTTACAAGTCATTTCCTTGTTATAGTATCAGAGCGTTAATTTCCGCAAGAGTAGAAGTTGCAGAGCAAACCCGAACGTCCTTCATCCTCCTGCAGTCTGCAGTAATGACGACACCTGAGAATTCGACGTCCGGCAGCTCCGGTTACCTTTTCTGACCTTGACACCCAATTAAATCCCTTCATGCTCCATCATTCGATCACTCCGAGCACCAACCTTGTTTCTACACCATTGGTAGGATCGAGTAACTACTCATCATGGAGTAGAGCGATGATGTTAGCTTTATCTGGAAAGAACAAAGTTGGATTTATCAACGGTGGAATCAGGAAACCTTCAGAAGGTAATCTGCTATCCGCTTGGAAATGTAATAATGGCGTGATAGCTTCTTGGATTATCAACTCTATTTCGAAGGAGATAGAAGCAAGCCTCGTTTATAATGGGAATGTAAAGGAGATGTGGGATGAATTAAGGGAGAGATACAAACAGTCCAATGGACCTCACATATACCAGCTGCGAAAGGACCTAGTAACCATTACGCAAGGGAATTTGTCAGTTGAAGTATACTATGCAAAAATCACCACCATATGGCAGGAACTCGTGGAATATCGGCCTATGGATGAGTGAACCTGTGAAGGATCAAAGAAAATGATCAAGTTCTTGAATACTGAATTCGTAATGACATATTACTAGTATATGTTGATGACATATTACTAACAGGGCCGTCTCATTCAGCTATCAACTCAGTCAAAGAAACTCTGAAGTCACACTTCAAATTAAAGGATCTAGGGCAAGCAAGATACTTCT
>JBBPDI010071600.1:0-16565 GCA_037974545.1 Cucumis variabilis
GTGAAGGTTGTCTTTATGGCAAACAATCAAGGAAGAGTTTTCCACAAGAATCATCTTGGAAAGCAAGGAGACCACTAGAGTTAGTTCACACTGATATTTGTGGATCGATCAAACCAAGTTCTTTTGATAAAAATAATTATTTCTTATTATTTATTGATGATTTCAGTCGAAAAACTTGAGTTTATTTTGTCAAGGAGAAATCAGAAGTATTTGGCATGTTCAAGAGATTTAAAGCCCTTGTTGAAAAAGAAAGTGGTTATTACAAAAAAGCATTGAGATCAAACATGGGAGGTGAATTCACATCAAATGAATTAAAAACTTTTTATGCAGAAAATGGAATTCGTCAACCTATGATAGTTTCATTTACTCCTCAACAAAAGGGCATTTTTGAGAGAAAGAACAAAACAATACTTAACATGGCTCGAAGCATGTTGAAGAGTAAGAAGATGCCAAAAGAATTTTGGGTACAAGTTGTTGAATGTGCAATGTACTTGTCAAATCGTTCCCCTACTAGAAGCTTATGGAACAAAACTCCTCAACAAGCATGGACAGGAAGAAAACCATCCATTGCTCATTTAAGAGTATTTGAACGTCTGGCTTATGCACATATACCAAATCAAAAGCGTAGTAAGCTTGATGATAAAAGTGAGAAACATGTTTTTGTTGGCTATGATGCAAGCTCAAAAAGCTACAAGCTTTATAATCCTGTGACAAAGAAGATGACGGTAAGCAGAGATGTTGAGTTTGATGAAGAAGCATCATGGAATTGAAATGATGGACCAGAAGACTACAAATTTTTTGTTTTTCTCAATGATCATGATGGGCCGAGTTACATTACTTCTCCATTAACACCACCAACATCGTCAATCACACCACAACAAAACACACCTTCATCATCTGCAAGTTCAAGTAAAGGACCTCATGGCATGAGAAGTTTATGAGACATATATGATGAAACTGAAGAGTTAAGTCAAAGTTTTAATAACCTTACTCTTTTTTGTCTATTTGGTGATAGGGAACCTTTGAATTTTGAAGAAGCTTCGCAAAATGACAAATGGAAGATTGCTATGGATGAAGAGATAAAAGCCATAAAAAAGAATGATATGTGAGAATTTTCTACTCTTCCAAATGGAAAGAAAGTAGTAGGTGTCAAATCATTTTCAAGATAAAAAGAAATGAAATAGGAGAAGTGGAGAGATACAAAGCAAGATTAGTTGCAGAAGGATATTCTTAAAGAAAAGGCATCAATTAGTGTTTGCTCCTGTTGCTAGTTTGGAAACCATAAAGTTATTAATCTCTCTTGCTGCTCAAAATAATTGAAAGATCTCTCAGATGGAAGTCAAATCAGCATTTTTGAATGGGTATCTAGAAGAAGAAGTCTACTTAGAATAACCTCTTGGTTATTTTATGAAAGGCCAAGAGGATAAAGTTCTAAAATTGAATAAGGCATTATACGGATTGAAACAAGCACAAAGAATGTGGAATAGCAGAATCAACAAATATTTCCTTGATAATGGGTATTTGAGGTGACCTTATGAACATTCTCTTTATATTAAGACTAATGTTCATGGAGATATTTTGGTGGTTTGTTTGTATGTGGACGACTTAATTTTTACAGGAAACCGTGCAAGTATGTTTGAAGATCACAAGAAGGCAATGACCCAAAAATTTGAAACGACATATTGATACAAGATTTCTCTTCATCAGAGATTGTGTTTGAAGAAAGGAGGTTCAAGTTGAATATGTGAAGACTAAAGATCAAATTGCAGATATTTTCACGAAACCACTCAAAGTTAATGTGTATAACAAGTTAAGGACTTCGCTTTAAATTTTTCAGAAAAACATGTTTAAGGGAGGATGTTGAAAATTAAACATGTTTTAAATAAATAGGTTATATGTGAATTGATTTTATGAGAGTTAGAAAAAGTTAAAGGATGTGAGTTAAAATGTTTAGAGTTAATTTAGTAAGAGTTTCATATTAATTAAGTGTA
The DNA here is from genome assembly GCA_037974545.1 of Cucumis variabilis. Taxonomy (NCBI): domain Eukaryota; kingdom Viridiplantae; phylum Streptophyta; class Magnoliopsida; order Cucurbitales; family Cucurbitaceae; genus Cucumis; species Cucumis variabilis. Next base: position 1,992 of record JBBPDI010071600.1, read on the forward strand.
GGTTTTAAATTGTTGTGTTTAATTTGTGGTATGAGTTATGTTCATGACAATCCTATAAATAGGATTTAAATGTTGTAATCTAGATTATCTAAGTGTGAGTAGAATAAACACAAAAAGTTTTTCAATAAAGTTTTTTAATTTCCTCTTAAATATTCTATTTGGTGATTATCTATTTGAGGTGTTTATCACACGCTTTCAACAATTTGTTGTTGTCTAGTCGATTAGGAATGAAATTTAGATGTTGTTAGGCAAACTTTTGGTGATGACCTTGACTTTTGGACAGGGTCTTGAGTATCTCTTTGAGTTTTGCTGTTAATAAGTTTAGGATTCTAGAATTCAATTGTTGGTGTGTTGTTTATCAAAGTTGACCAATTTCCACAAGCTTTTGGTAAGGTTTTGGATAATTTTTAGTAAGTTTTTTTGGAGTTCGAATACCCATTTGTGTTTTGTCATGAAGATTGTCCCCTCGCGCTCGAGACACTGTGGAGTGACCAAGATCTTCAAAATGTTTTAGTTTTAAAATGAAACATAAAAAGAGTTGTCACCAACATTTTTTCATGTGTGATTGGACATTGAAATAAAGTAAACAATTTTTAAATAAAATGATAAAAAAATAGTCCGTGAAAACGGTTAGAACCCTACAAAACTGTTTAGAAACGGATGACCAAATTTCAAATCTTCAATTGAAAATATCCTTTAATTTTTAAAAAAACAATGTTTTATTTTGCCCTTATTACATTAAGATTTCAAACAATGTGTTAAACATCTTAGTTTTTTTATTGTAAAATTAAAACATCTTGAAGATGTCGATCACTCGGTGTTGTCTTATGAGGACAATCTTCATTACAAACCACAAATATTTTTAAGGGTGTGATGAGACACTGAAATTAAGTAAACATTTTTTAAAAATAAAATTATAAAAAAATGGTCTGCGAAAACTTTTATAACCCACCCACAAGACCCATTTAGAAAATGGATGGCTAAGTTTCAAATTTGTAATGGAAAATATTCTTAATTTTTTGTAGAAAAACAATGTTTACTCCAATATTTCAAGCAATAATCTCATATAAAATAAGTGGAGACCATTCCATCAATTAGACTCGAAAATTTTCTCATAATATTTTTTTGAACATTAATTAAAATATTTTTTTCTTAGCATCAAATTTCAGACACCTAAAAATGTGATCCATCAACTTCAGAATTTTAGAAAAATTGGACTCTCAAATTTTTTAGATTCCATCGTTGAATTTTGTTTAAAAGGAAAATGATATATTTTATCGAAAAAGATTGATTAGAAAACTGTATGAAATCATAGATTAAATCTTCAACGTTTGAAAGAACATACAAAAAAATTATAATTTTAAAGAAAAAATTTCTAAATGATTTGAAAGAAGAAAATTTGTGAATGATTATAAGACTTGGAGAAACTTAAATTAGAAGAAATATGGAGATTTAGGGGTTGTTCCTTGTGGAAGAAGAAGAAAAAGATTATTTATTGCCAAAATAATTTCTTTAAAGGCTAAAACTTTAAATGCTAGTTTTTTAATACCAATTTTGGCATACATCTCAAAATGGCCTAGATGCCCTAAAGTTGCTACATTCAGTATTCCTCCACCTATCTTAGTCACTCTAACTAATTTAGTTAGATATACATTTCTTTTATAGTAAAATGTGGTTAATCACAAGATAAAAAATTAGCCAACTTTTAAGGCAAAGACTAAAAAATTAATGTTTGCTACAATGTTTTGGTGAAAGCTAATGTTAGCTGCAATATTTTGGTGGAAGAATTGAAGATTTGGGGGATTTTGAACTGCATTGTTTAACACGTTTAAGGTTAACTTTGTTAAGCTTAGTCTGTAAAGGTAGATTTGAATTTTCGGAGATCTTCGAAATGTTGTCCAATGGGAATAAAGGCCATTTCGTATATTTTTATAAGCATCAAGATTTTGGAACTCTGTTTTGTTTAATTTTCAATGATGAAACCTTGGTTTTAAATTCGTAACCATTGTTTATGTGTAAATTTTGATCGTTGACCGAAGTTTGGTTTAGTTTGGAACAAACTATTTACTTGGGTTTGATTTAGGATTTCAAAGATTGCTTGAAGGAGTTCAATTTTGCTTGGATAAATATTTCTACGTCAAAATTCGAGAATGTGAATGGTTTATTTTTAAGTATTTTGATTTATTTTATAACTAAACAAATACTGTTATGTATGATTTGTTTTAAAACTCTGCCATGATCGACTTTTTTAAGCAATATTTTAATGAAGTTTCTCTTCATTGCTTAACATGCAATTTTTACAATGTTGGCATGGTCGTGGTTTCTGGTGTTTAGAAATTTCGTTAGGTTTGGATTTATGAAAATGTGACCAAACCTTGAATTTGCTGCAACATGATTTATATGAGTATGGATTGAAATATTGTTCATAAAGCACATGTTTTAATGGTTAAAGATTAGAAGTGATTTTATGAAAATGTGTTTATGACTACGTTCGTTTTTTTTTCTAAGCATGAATTATATGGCTTTATAAGAAAAAGAGAGTGATTACTTATAGGCTACGTGAATGTGTTTTTGTAGCACTAACTATGGTTGATAGAGGATTTTGGGGCTGAAAGAGGCCGTAACTAGAGATCCAAAAACCTAATAGATAGAGACTATGATATTGGCTTCAACAGATACCGAAAAACTTTTATTAATTCATTGGGATCAAATAAAAAGGCAAGGTTTGAATCATTGGGATCCTTTCTTTAATTCATTAGGATCAAATAAAAAAGCAAGGTTTGAATCATTGGGATCCCTTCTTCATCTTCGTTCTCCACTTTGTCAGTCTCCCAATCATTTCCCTCCTCAATTTCTAAATTTTGAAATTCAACCAAAACATCTTGGTCCTCCTCAGCCTATAACCACTGCATTCTTAAAATCACATCCATTTAACCTAAATCAATTGCTAAGAAATCGATTCTCATTGTTAACTCTCGTGGCCTCACTTTTACCCTCTTGTAAATACCACGTCTATTGACTATTATTTTGTCTCAGATGGTTACCCCAAACCTTGTTTCTTCTGTGATTGGTAATGCCAATTCATCTGTTATCTCGTGATGAATGAAATTTTTGGTCTCCCCACTATTAATAAGAAATATTACTCCTCTTCCCTTCACATCACCTCTTGGGGTTATTGTTCCTTTTTTTTAAATATTCGAGGATGGTCTCCAATGCAATTTTAGTGTCTTCATTTTTTTAAACAGAACATAAATTTTCATTGATATAATGAAAAGATTGAACAAAATACAACAAACAACCATGGTGTAGGAATTATAGGTGCACCTAAGCATCTCAACTAGGTTGACATCTGTCATGCTCTGTCCCAAATGCGACTTCCTACGACTAGATAGGTGTGTGTCGCCTAGAAACCCTTCGTGCATCTCACTGCGAGATGACGCGATAAACACCTAGTAAGCGAAACAACTCACTTCAACTTGTCTCGTTGTAAAGCTTTGCCTCGAACCTTAGAGGCTTACTCATCGCAGTGGAAAATGTGTAATCTTTAGACTTACTCCATCGCGTAGTACTCTTGCCATAACACAAATTCATTTACTAAGTAGTAAGTACAATTAATAAGTAGTGAAATAAACATAACTTCTGCTTTTATTTAGCTTAACCTTTACACAAAGTTCAAACTTAATAGTTACATTCATTTTCTCGTAGAACATATAAATAATACCTAAGTTTTGATACACACTCCTTCCTTCATCTGCTGAAATGTTGCTCTTTATGACAAGGTATTTAGAGGTGTAAGGACTCTGTTTTCATCCTTCTCCTTGGTTTCCCAACGACCATTTTAGGGACAACCTTCAGGGCTTCCTTTCCTTAGCTCAGTCCTTTAACACTCATCGTCTTTGGCCTCACCAATTGTAATGCATCAGATGGCCTTTCTTCAATATTAGTTGTAGCCCCTGGCATAAAGGAGTGAAGTTCTTATCCACGACTCCTTAAACATAAGATGGAATGACACGACTTGTTCGTCATATAAGTTTACATAACAACCCAACTAGGAAGGCTTTAAGCCTTAACCATGCTTTGCTTAGCTTCAACACTTAACAACCTAGGGAAGAGAAACTTAAAACGTAAGTTAAAAACTTAGTAAATGATGGGGTTAGGAAATATATTTTTGGGGAATACAACAGTTTCAATAATAACAACTTGGTGTAAGCCAAATTATATTTTTCTAAAAAATTTCTCTTATCTTCCCAATGTGGTGCAGATGTTTATTTATACAAGAACTTTATAGTAGAATAACTGTTTTTAGTTGTAACAACTTTAATAGTTTTAGTTAGTTAGCCAGGTGGTCTAATTAGAAAGCCTTATTTAGTTACATCAAATCCACCCCACCCAAAATTAACTCGTCCCTGAGTTGAACTAATCAGCAAGCTGGAACTCATCTGGGGTGTGGTAGGTCTTCAAGTGTTCTACATTAAAAACAGGGTTGATATGTAGGTTGTCCGGTAGTTCAATTCTATAAGCATTATCACCATACTTTTCTAGTATTTTGCAAGGCCCAAGCTGTCTGTCTTTAAGTTTATTATACGTTCTTGTTGGAAATTTGTTTTTCTTCAAATGAATCATCACTAGATCGCCCTTTTTGAACTTTACGTCCCTTCTTTTCTTTTCTTTATCTTGTTTATAAAATAAAGTAGTTTCCTCTAGGTGTTCATGTACCTCTTTGTGCAAGCTTTATGTTCTCTCGATCATATTTTCTGCTTCAATGTTGATATCTACATGTGATGGTTGATTAGCAAGATCAAAAGTAAGTCTAGGACTTTTGGTGTAGATAATTTCAAAGGGACATCTCCCAGTTGATCTATTTTTCATATTGTTGAATGAAAATTCAGCTTGAGCTAATGTTAGATCCCACTGTTTAGATTTTGATCAACTTAGGCAACGAATTAGATTTCCCAAAGTTCTGTTAGTAACTTTTGTTTGGTCGTTTGTTTGTGGATGGGTTGTAATGCTGAATTTGAGTGTAGTATCTAGTTCTTTCCATAGGGTGCGCCAAAAGTGGCTTAAAAACTTCACATCTCTGTCTGATACAATAGATTTAGGTATGCCATGTAGTCGAATTATCTCCCAAAAGAAGATATTAACGATATAAATAGCGTCATTAGTCTTCTTGCAGGGTAAGAAATGGGCCATTTTGCTGAATCTGTCAACGACTACCATTACAACATCATGCTGTCTTTGAGTTTTTGGCAATCCCAAAACGAAGTCTACTGATAAGTCCTCCTATGATTGTAGGGATAGGTAAAGCGTTGTATAATTTAGCATTGGTCCTGGTCCCTTTAGTTGTTTGGCAAATAGGGTAGCGTCGCACAAAGTTGATTGTGTCATTTCACAACTGAGGCCAATAGTATTTGGAGGAAAGCATTTCAAGCGTTCTGTCTTGCACAAAGTGGCCAGCTAGGCCTCCAGAATGTGCCTCTTTTAGTAAGGCTTCTCTTAGGGAGATATGGGGTATACATAATCTTTCTCCTTTGAATAGGAATCCATCAACAATATAAAATTCTCTTGCTTGGAGATGATGAGTGCATTTATACCATGTTTAGTTAAAGTCAACATCATCTTCATTAAAGTCTGGTAAATGCTTGAATGTTATCACTTCAGATGATAATATAGAAAGTAAGGAATGCTTTCTACTAAGTGCATCAGCTACCTTATTTTCTTTTCCACTTTTATGCTTGATAATGAAGTCAAACTTTTGTAAGAAGGAGATCCATCTAGCATGCATCTTGTTGACATATTTCTAAGCTTGAAGATATTTTAAGGAGAAATTGTATGTTATTAGAATGAACTCTTTAGACAGTAGATAATCTTTCCACTACTTTAGGGCACAAATGAGTGCATACATCTCCTATTCATAGGTGCTCCATGTCTGTCTTGATGAGCTGAGTTTCTCCTTAAAATACTTAATGGGATGGCCCGATTGAGATAGGACAACTCCAATACTGATTCCAGAAGCATCTATTGCCACTTCAAATGGTTGGGAAAAGTTGGGAAGTCTCAACACTGGATTGCTACTGAGCTTTTTCTTTAGTAACTCAAAGTTGTCTTGTTCTTTCTTTTCCCATAGGAAGACTTCTTTTTTCAAACAGTCTGTAATTGGTGCGACAATGGTGCTGAAATTACATATAAATTTCCTGTAAAATGAAGCCCAGCCAATGAAAGCTTATACTTTCTTTGTTGAAGCTGGTATTGACCAGTTTTTGATTGCCTCCACTTTTCATCCATTAGAATATGATTATTCCTAGTAATAAACCCCCAAAAGGCTATTTCTTCTATACGAAAGACGCATTTCTTGAGGTTGATGTATAATTGGATTTTTGCCAAAGCTGCAAACACTTGATGTAGATTTACTTTATGTTCTTCTGCATATTTGCTAAAAACCAAGATATCATCAAAATAAACAATGACAAATTTATTAAGGAAATGATGAAGTACTTGATTCATGAGCCTCATAAAGGTACTTAGAGTGTTAGATAATCTGAATGGCATTACGAGCCATTCGAAGAGGCCCTCGTTTGTTTTGAATGTTGTCTTCCATTCATCTTCGGGTCTAATTCTGATTTGGTTATATTCACTCTTCAAATCAATTTTTGAAAAAAATCCAAGCTCCTCCAAGTTGGTCAAGTAAATCATTCATCCTTGGGATAGGGAATCTGTACTTCACTGTGATATTATTTACTGCCCTGTTATCAACGCACATCCTCATATTCTCATCTTTCTTTGGAGTTAATAAGACAGGTACTGCACATGGGCTCAGGCTTGGTTGAATATGGCCCTTTGTTAGTAAATCTTCAATAGTCTGTTGTAAAACAACGTACTCCTTTGGACTCATTTTGTAGTGTGGCAGATTGGGTAGTGTAGCCCCTGGTACTAATTCAATATTGTGTTGGATATCTCATAAAGGGGGTAATTCTAATGGCTCTTTAATAATATTGGGAATTTTATCGAATAACTCCTGAATTTCTTTAGGGATTTCAACAATTTCTTCATCCTTATTCTGATTAGTTATAACTAATCCCAAAATATATGTTTCACACTCCTTGATCAATTTCTTTCCACTGATCGTCACAAAAAGGTTGTTGCTTTTCTTACTCTTGATTGTTCCCTCTTCATTCTTCCTTTTTAAAGGCAATATGATTAACTTCTTATTCATCAATTGGAACTCGTAAGTATTGTCTTTCCCCTTATGTAAGGCTCGAGTGTCGTATTGCCATGGTCTTCCCAAAAGTATATGACACACTTCCATTTTGAGTACATCACATACGACTTGGTCTTTGTAGCTGCTGTCAATGGATAATGGAACATGACATATTTCTGATATTTGAGCTTCTCCTCCATTGTTTATCCATCCAAGCTTATAGGGATTGGGGTGAATTTCACTTTTGAGATTTAAGGTTGTCACTAGTTTCTTTGAAATAAAGTTTTCACTACTTCCACTGTCAATTATAACATTGCAAATTTTACCTTGAACTGTGCATCTTGTTTTGAACCGACTATGCCTTTAGGGTTGATGTTCTTCTTTCGGAGTGATTAGTATTTTCTATAAAATACATGATAGGTTGTATCCTTCATCAACTTCAATTAGTTCTACCTCTTCTTCAAGTTCTTCGTTGCTTCTTTGGCTTAGATGTTCTTCACCATCTGCTATTGCAACTATTTTTCTCTTAGGGCAAGCATTAGAGGGATGGCCAGCTTGTCTACATCTATAGTAGGTTCCAGAGAAAGGCCTGTTGTAGGGGTTTCTGGATTTCTTAGTAGTTTCAATGACTTCCCCTTTATCGCTCGAGTCCCCTTTCTTCTCTGGTTCCTTATTCTTCTCTGCTATATTGGTGTTCTTAGTTGCATATGGTGCTAATGTACTTTTAGATGTGGAACTCTCCTAGAATTCTTTTCTTGTATACTTCGCTCTACTTTCCATCATCTCTTCTATCATCTCTGCGTAAGCTATAGCTTCTGATAACCATTGAAATCTTTGGAGTTTTACCTTCTCCTTTAGGTCCATCCATAACCCCTCTGTAAATCTTGTGATCAAATGTTGTTCTCCCTCTATCAAATTCGTTCGAGCTCCCAATCTGTGAAATTCTTCAATATACTCTGCTGTTTTTCGAGACCCTTGTCGGCTGTTTTGGTACCGTGTGTACAATGTATGTTCATAGTTGGGAGGTAAAAACCTTTATTTCATCAATTTCTTCATTTTTTCCCACGATCGAATTAGTTGCTTTCCTTGCATTTTTTGATTAACTGCCACTTGATCCCACCAGGCTGAAGCTCCTCCTTTAAGTTTAAATGCTACCAAATGAACCTTCTTATGCTCGGCTGTATTCGTATAATTGAAAAAGTTTTCAGTGTTCTTGATCCAATCAAGAAAGGTTTCTATGTTTCGTTTCCCATCATATGCAAGAAAATCGTTTTTCATTTTATATTCATATGCTTCTACCTTTCTTTCTCTGACACGATCAAGTTGGTGTCGTCTGTTGCTATTGGTAGCATCACTTTCTTCTTCTTCATTTGAAGAACTCCAATCTTGAATTTCCAACCACTGTTCTTAATGTCTACCTCTTCTTTGAAATCGGTTCAATCTCCTTTCTTGGTAATTTTCTTGATTTCTATAGCCTTCCAGATGTTCTACATCTTTTCTTCTTGAGCTTCCCATTGCTGCAGATTTAGTTGTCCTTCTTCCAATTGAACTAAAGCTATAACGTCTAGCATTCTTTCTACTGCCTCTAAAGTCTCACGAATTCCCTCCAAGGTGTTCTCAACTAATAGCAAGCATCTGGTTGTTGTTCTTGGAGAGAGGATAGGTGTTTCTCTTGCCTCTTGTTGTTCCTCCGTTGTTGGAGCTCCACAGCTATGGTTAGACATCGGTCCCAAGTCCGATGATGCTCTGATACACATTTGGTGTAATCCAAATTATATTTTTCTGAAAAATTTATCATATCTTCCCTATGTAGTGAAGATGTTTATTTATACAAGAACTTTACAGTAGAATAACTGTTTTTAGTTGTAACAACTTAAACAATTTTGGTTAGTTAGCTAGGTGGCCTAATTAGAAAGCCTTATTTAGTTACATCACAACTTAATCACATGAACACAAATATTTCACCTTATCAACTCAAGTTCTCAATACAAATTACAACACAACGAGTGTAACAGTTCTATGCATTTCAGTTCAACAAACATTCACCATTCACCATCGGGACTTGGACTTCTCCCATTCACATCTAATCACAAGACTTGGAATTCACTTCACTAGAATCAACTCAAGTTCTCAATACAAATTACAACACAATAAGCATAAGAGTTCTACGTGTTTCAATTCAACAAACATTCACCATTCACCGCTAGAACCTAAGATTCTCCCATCCACATCTAATCGCCTAGACTTGGAATTCACTTCACCAGCATTTGTTGGCCTAGACCTGGGGTTCACTTCACCAACGTCACATGTTAAACTTGGGATTTCCACTAGTGTCTTGTGATAGACTTGGAATTTTTATCAGCTTCTCGTAACATTCAATCTCATCTCAGACCTGCGATTCACTACACCAGTGTCACGTGATATACTTGAGATTCACTTTCACAAGCATCTCATATTTCATTGCTTGCCTCGATCAAGGATTCACATTCACTAGCATCTTATTGCCTGGACCTGAGATTCACACCACCAGCGTCTCGCGATACATCTGAGATTTCCACCAGCGTCTTGCAATAAATCAATCACCATTACTCGTTATCCAAACAACACCAACATCAAATAAAAGACATTAGCTCAACAAATCACATTCAACACCTAAAACTAATATGATACAACAAGCATCAACTAAAGGATTACAAAAGAAAGATTTTCAAACAACATTCATAAAATACTTTCTTTGTTTGAAAAGATCATAATTACAACGTTTCTGTGATAAACAACATGCATTCGTTTAAAAAGATATGATATCATTCAAAACAAACATTTGTTTATGAGGATCACTCACAACAACACTTAGTCTAAGCTCTTCCTTCCTTTGGCTTCCGAATTCCTCTACTTGCCTAGTGGTTTTCCTTAACCGACTTTTCAATATTCCAAAACCTTCTTTCAACAACTTAGTAAACGTTTAGCATTTTTTGTCCTTTCCTTAGGGACTTTGGCCCTATTTATAGCGACCTTTCACATCCAATGGTCACTTTGCCGCTTTATACGTGTTGCTCCAATTTACCGTGCTATACAGCCAACGTCAACTTGACACGTAGTCCAAACGTCAGTTATAAATAGACACTTCCTATGATATGCCAACCTTATCTTCTTGCAAAGCTAAACTTCTTTAAATTGCCTGACTCTCTTCTCAGGAAGCAACAAACATTTACTTTTTCTCAAAAGGCCGTCTAGTCACCTCAATCGAATACCTACCTGATCGCTGCACTCTTAGGCATAAGTACTTCTCTCTACATTGCTACCCCAATCGCTTAGTCCTTAATGCTTAAATGCAAGCTTTGCCGGCAATCTCAATGCATTACCTACTTCAAAATGATGGCTCTTAGACTAAAAAACTCCTATTCACATCACATATTATCTAACTGTATCCTTTTTTGCAGAATGCCTCTTTTTATACCTGGTCAAAATAACATATTTCAATGGAGTTCCTTTTCAATAGGACTCCCCTTTGTATTAGGGCCTCACAACACTCCCTTAGCTCCCTCTTCACATCTCTGGATAAAATCAAAAAGCAAGTCCCTATTACAAAGATCATCCACCTCTCAACTCAAAATTTAGACAAAAACAAAAAGAAGACAAGACACAAAAAATTATAATCTATCTCAACGAAAGATGACCAATTGAGACTAATGTCTTGCAATGAATAGTTTTTCAACTCTTTAGAGAAAAAATAGCACAAGAAGAAATCTATGTTGACTACTTCAAACAAACCCTTATCTAACAAGCTTTGTTTTGAAAAATTCTTTGATTTCATTCTATCCATAATTTTGACAATAAGGCTTATGTCGCATTGAGAATTTTAGGCATTGACTTCCGAACTAGACCCATTAGAATCTACATTACATGATCTTTGAATGAACATCCAAAAATACCACAAACATTATAGTGAGCAAAAAGGATGAACCAACATGAGGCTAAATAGGAGCATAAAAAAATAAGTGTTGTGTTGTGAAGCTTCCTTTGCAGCCATACAAAAGGAACAAATTGAAAGAGACAAACATTAATTAGCAAGCTTCTTTTGCATCACCTCTAAATTATTAAGAGCTCTATAAATCATAATCCACATCAAAATGTTAACTCATCATGAACTTTTGGACTTTCAAAATGCTTTTTCCATATTTTTATCCAAATGAGAGAAAATTTGAAAATGCTTGACCAAAGATTTTACTAAGAAATGACCATGTGATTCTAAGGACCAAGATCTCCTATCAAGCTTATGAAGCCGTGTTTTGGGTAGAGAGGTTATGAAGAAGGAAGTTGTAAAAAAAGTATTACTAAGTATAAGTACTACGCATTCTAAGGTAATGAGAGTTAAAGTGAATAAGTACAAGAATGACACGTTTTGAGGAAGAAGCATGTGTCTGGCTAGGCGACGCAAGGAAAGAAAGTACGCGTAATAAGATAAGAAGAAAAGTATGGATTGTGCTTTATGTTTGGCAAGGAAGAGCTACACGAAAAGGAGCTGGCTAAGTGATAAACCTGAATGATTAGTCAGCTAAACACGTTTTAGGCTTGAGATAAGCATGATTGGAGAAAATATTAAACCTTCACGTGTAAAGCACTAAGCAGAAACTGGTAAGCTAAAATAAGTTTAAGGATGACTAATTCAGTTTAAAATTAGTATAAATAGGCTTTGTGGGATCAAAGGAAGTTATGAGGAATTGTGAGTGTTGAAGCTCTACCAAGAAATCGTCAGGCAAGGAGAAGAAGAATGATTTAAGAAGGGGGTTAAGAGAGAACGTATAGTTTTTGTGAGTGACCCTTTCGAAGAAAGAACGAAGGTTTTTAAAGCTTATCTTTTAAGTCATGTTATGCTATGTACAGAATAATGCATGTTATAATCGTGTATATGATTTATAAGAAAAAGTATGATCGTTTGAAAGTATGTTTCCAAGTTAAAGTATTTCATTTTATGTTGCTTCAATGGATTGCTTAAATGCAAGCAAATCATTAGCTTTATTCCTAACTAGCTAGTTATTATATGCACATAAGAGTCAAGACAACCATGCGTTGAGTGGTCCACATGACGAAAAGGTAGCTGGATGCGTTGAAAGGTCCACATGACGAAAAGGTAGGTGGATGCGTTGAAAGGTCCATATGACAAAAAGGTAGCTGGATGCGTTGAAAGGTCCACACTCAAGCTAATCATCAAAGCATCTAGAATTGAACATGGATGTTGATGATGATAAAAATCGTCACAGTAGCTATGCATTGAGAAGTAGTGGTGAAAAGAATAAGTAGAGGTGGATGTTGATGATAATATGAGTTGTCACAATAGTTATGCATGGAGAAGTTGTGGTGAAAAGAATAAGTAGAGGTTAACATGGTGTTTATTGTTTTTAGCGCATGATGAGGTGTTGTCAAGTTGATCTTGTAAAATGAATTTACGCATGTGTACTTGTATTTCTCAAAGGTTTTTCCTAAAATGTCACTCACCAAGTGTTAAACTTACGTTTTAAGTTTTTCCTTCCCCAGCTAAGCAAAGCCTCGTAGAGAAGGTGAGCCATTACTTTGTGTCGTGCATTAAGAGCTGGGTGCATTAAGAGTTGGGCAATGCGTTAGAGTTTAAGTTTAGCAGCTTGAAGTTTTAAAGTATTTTTCTTATAATTGTACTGATTTGGTTATCAAAGTAATAAAGTTGATTAGTTGTTTTAAGTGTTGTGCTCTCGTATCGCAAAGCAAAGTCTTTCAAGCTTAAGTTCTTAAAAGTACGTAGGTTTTTTGGCATTAGTCAAGAAAGACAGAAAACAAATAAAACAAAACAAAACAAGAAAAGGGAACAAGTCAAAAAACAAACCCACTAAAACAAATTAGTAACATCCTTAAGCCAACAAGAAGCACAAGGACAAACAGAAGAAACAAGAAGTCGCACAATCATAAAAGCATTACAAAACGAGCCTCTTACACCCTACAATTATGGTTTTGTCAGATAAACTAAATCACAGCAGACAACAACGTATGTCATGACAACCCAGTTTGACAAACCAAATGCAACTCAACCCCCTATGAGAAGCACCCATCAAACCCATAATCTCACCCTACAACTAGGGATGGCTAAACTCCCACTTAAAGAACAAATGATCTCAATGAGTGACAATAGAACAAACACTATGAACATCCCACTCTAGTTCCAGCAGCTCTGATGAAACACAAGGCCAACACCACGACCCATCTACCTCTAGGAACTTTGAAAAATGAGCATTCCTCGAACTCGCAGCATACCACGATCATCGTAGCGAGCCAATTAAATAGGCCCATCAAGCTGCCACAATCCTGCCAAGCAAAACAATTTCGTGCATCACCGACAATCAAGGAGGAAGTTTTAGAAGGAAAAGAGAATAATCGAGAGGAAAATTTGAGTGTTGAAAGATTGAAAACGGACAGCCTTATATATAGACATAAAAAGAGATCATCTAACGTGAAAAATTAAATAATAATAATAATAATAATAATAAATATCTTAAAATAGAAAAAAAAAAAAGATAGGCCAATATCGGTTTTTTAAATCAACGTGAAGACTAAATAGGAGTTTTCTTTAATCTTTCCTTTTAGAAAAACCAACATGAAAGATAAAACAGGAGATTTTTATAAAAATATTTTTTTTAAAAAAAACAAAATAAAATGGAGTTCAAGTAGGATATTTTTTATTTAATGATTTTAATGTAAAATTCCTTATAACTTTGTAGCCAAACACTAAAAGAGGGCAAAAGGGGAAATCAAATTTCCTTCTCGTAACCCTTTTAGATAGTATAGAAGATATGATAATTTCAATACAAATATCTCATACCAATTAAAATCATAAATTTTTGAAAGTGTTACAATTTTACATCTTCATGTGAAATTTAAAAGAGAAGTTATAGTGGGTAACCTATTTGGCATAAAATATTAAGGATGTGACAATTTTTTAAACAATTTGCATATATAACAAATTTTTAATTATTTTTAAAAATAATCCAAAACTACCCTCGGTTTAAAAGGAAATTGGCGCGATCTACTATTTTCTCCTTCTTCGTCTTCTCCATATTCCATGTCATTATTTTGAGATTTTCTGGCGCGATTTTCTCCTTCATCTTCACCATCATTACTCTACGATTTTCTCCCTTCTCCATATTTTTCACTATTTTCTCCATTCTCCATCTTCACCATGATTTTCTCTTAAAGATTACTTTCTTCATCGTGCGCCTTCAATCAATTGTCCTCCAGCCGCTCTCAACATCCAACAACTTTATAGCGATCTTTCGCTAAATCATGTAATTAAATTTGTTTTCTTTAAAGATATTACATTTGATCTTTGTTTTCTCTAAAGATTTTACATTTGA